>JAPVLW010000055.1:275000-335000 GCA_027382335.1 Takifugu ocellatus | reverse complement strand
GTGGCCGGCACACGCAGAGCTGCCCGTGTGGCTCCTGCCGGGCGGCCTTGTCCAATCCTGACATTATCTCCAAAGGTATGATGTGGGCGCGCGCCCGTGCGCCCGTGCGCGTGTACCTTTCGGACGCTCCCACCGTCTGCGGGTAGCGATGGAGGTGTTTCATCGTCGGAAGCGCCGTCTGACAGGGCCATGTCCAGGGCCATGTCCAGGTCCCTGCTAGAGGAGACGCAGATGAGTCTCGCGTGTCTCCGCTCAGGTCCTCACAATCCGCGTGGGTTACAGACAATAGATTAAATTCTTTAATCCCAATAAAAACCTAAAGTTCGCTAACAGCTCGCAGATTTAGCACTTGCCTTGTCGCAGGTTCCTCCATCATGGCGACCAAAGCGTTCGCGAGGTTTCTACATTTCTCTAAAAGAGGGAAAGAAGAGAAAAACAACTTTTAACGGTGTAAAATCCGCCTCAGCTCGGTGCTGTGATAGCGCCTCCTCCGCTGCGCTCTGACCGTGTGAAGCGGAGGCGGGGCTTGGGGCTAAATGAGCCAATCAGCGTGCAGCTCCACAGCGCCAGCGGAAAGGTGACCAATGGAATTGCAGATTTAGCCTGAATGACGTCCACGTTCGGCCAATCACACGTCATCCAAGGCGTCCCTCCGCTCCGACAGCCGTTTCCACGGCAACGTCAGGGCCGTGGTTGTGTGTGGTCCCAGAGAGGAATTAAGAATTCTTTCAACCTCCCGTGGAGCTCAAAACACGAAGCTTTAACGATAAGAGCTTAACGGTGATTTAGAACGAAGAGTGATTTTCTGGGTTTAAAGTACTTTTCTGTCGCGAAACTGTCAAATTTCCTATCTTCCTCAAAATATATACATTTTAAAAAAATACATACAAATTAAATAATGAAAATAAATACATTTTTAATGATTAACAAATTATTTGAAACAAAATGCTAATTTGCCATAAATAAAATGTAAGATTAATCATCTATTTTTGCTTTAAGAATCGGATTTAATAGAGAGGAAAAGGTGGTTAAATAATGAATAATCGCTGAAAATATTAAATATTGCAGGTGCACAAGTACTAAGTTACAATCTATTAGGTAGTCTCGACATATAGACGATACTGAAATGATCCGTATATTTAGTATATTTCCGCTTTTCTTAGTAATATTGTAATTAAGTTTGTATTGATAACTAATTGATTTGGCCGCGAGGGGGCGGTAAAATCGTTTAGAGTCAATTTCAAAAAGGACGGAAGGAACCTGCGACGTTTCCGGTCAGCGGCGGTGAAAACTAACCAAAACATGAGTCTTAATGACCTTTAGAGTGACCGCTGCAGAAATAACCTGACATTTTATACAAGAAGAAGAGGTTGCCTGATCATTTCGATTTTCAATTTGTGACATTTCACACAGTCATTAAAATCAAAACTTTCAATGCGTCAGGCGGAAAATGTCAAATTGCTCAGAAATGACCAATAAAAATATAAAAGCCAACTAAAACAACAATGAACAATGTCACAGATGTGTTGTTTATGAAAATGCCTTCAAGGTCAATTCAGCATTGCATCATCAGAACCAGAGCTGGAGGTGTTGACTGATGTCAGAAGTCCAGCAACAGCTGATGGATGTTGAGGCCTGATGGACCCAGTCCCATCCCATCCCGTGTCCCGTCCCGTGTCCCGTCCCGTAAAGCTCTTCAGGTTCTACAGGTTCAGGTCTGATCCAACTGTGGACAGAAGGTCCACCTAAACAAGCTCCTTTGAAGGTTTCTTTCTTCCCTGATGGGCCACTTTTCAAGGTTAGGTCCCAGAGGGCGTGTCTGGAGGTTTCCATGGCTGGGCTCTTCTTCTGACCGCTGGGTTCTGACCGCTGGGCTCTGATCACTGGGTTCTGACCGCTGGGTTCTGATCACTTCCAGTTCAATCACAGACGAGTCGACCTTTTAGTTTCAGTGTATAAAAAGCAAGTGTCTGAAGGTTTTTGTTCTGTTTCAGCTTTAAAATGGGTGGTTGAAATGGGTCCGACCCAGAAGCTGGAAACGACGGCTGATTCTGCTGAGAGCAGAGTTGTGGGTGCGGAGCGACAACAGAAACATCAGGTTTGGCTTTTCTTTCCTTGCTTTATTGTTCTATTTGGACCTGCGTTTGGCACTACACGGTTAGATTTACACGTTAGCTTGTTTCTGAAACAAACATCTATCCAAAGCCTTCGTCTCGTGGCAAGCAAAGTATGAATACAGCTAAGAAAAATAAAGGTTTACATCTGTCCTCCTTACTTTACACATAAAATAAAAACACTTTTTGGACCCCCGCAAAAATGGGGGTATTAAAATATTTGACATTTGTATCACAAATCAATGTAATGAGACAAAAAAATCAAACATAAAAAACTGTACAAAATGATAAAATACATTTTAAAGTCTCATGATCGAATGGTGCAGAGGATATAATTGATTTGTTGCATTACTGACCATAAATCTAATTAAAAGGACGTGAGCCTCATTTCTTCTGCTGGATAAAATTCAGATTTACTGGATGTCGGACCTGTGGGAGAAGCGGGAAGTTTGGATTTGGGTGAAGAACAGAACCTGAGGAGGAGAGAAAATGGGACGTGAGAGAGAATTCTGAGAGGTTTGATGAGCAGCCACCTGAAAAGGCTCCTCACCTTGGTTCAGGTAGGCCTTCCCCGGCTGGTAGCCTCCGTTACCCGGCTGGGGGAAGTTGTGGGGCATCCGGTAGGGCCAGGACGGAGACGGGGCGGCCTTGCTGTGCTCCCACAGGCGTGGGCTCTGGCTCACACCTACAAACTGGGCTGGCTGGCCTGAATCTGAGGAGAGAAGAGAAGCAGCTCAGCACAGACCGACTCCTCTCCAGGCCAAGCAACCACAGCTGGCTCAGCAACAGGAACCTTTCCTGGAACTAATCCGAGTCCAGGACTCTCCATAGACCCAGTCCACCCAGTGAATACCTGACTTCACCACAGTGCCGTTGCCCAGCAGCGAGCCCGGTTGTGCCAGGGGGTTGTGCCAGTGTCCTCCCCGTCCCGGCCCACTCACGCCCAGCTGCCTCCCTGCCGGCTGTGCAAAGATGATGCTGGGGTCATTCAGGTTCATCGGGCTGGGGCTGCCCACGGAGCCCCCTGTCGGGCAGCCGCCCCCCGAGGGGGAGCGCAGCGTGAATTTCAGGCCGGGCGGAGAGGCCACGGTGGCAGAGGATGAGGTGAGGACCGGACCGTGGATGGGCCAAGAGGTGGAAGGGAGGTGGACTGGGTGGTGGGAGGGAAGAAGCCCCAGCGCAGTGAGCGCCCCCGGGTGGTACTGGCCAGAGTTAGAGGGTGGGAAGCTGAAACGGGGCAGGGGGACCTGGGGGTGGCTGGCTTGCTTGGCGGGACCTGCAGGGCTGCTCTTATTGAGAGTGGACTGCGGGGAGCTGGAGCACTGGGCCAAGGGCTGGGGGCCGGCTGCAGGCTGTGGGGAGTACGGGGGGGTCTGCCGACTATCAGACTGTTGGGAGAAACAGACACTCCGTCACTCCACTTCTGATCAAGGTGGAACATTCACAGCTGTGGGGATCAAAAGCTTTTTACTGACACATTCAGAGGACTGTCTGGTCCTTCCGGGACCATCTGCAGGCGCCTGGGGAATGGGGAGGGACTGGGAGGCCCCCATGTTCCGGACCACGTGAGCTGGGGAAGAACCAGACAGAGAACCTTGGGTCACGGGTGGCCGTGACCACAGGAAGAGTGACGGTGACCCGGAGTGTTGGGGCACACCTGAGGCTGCAGCCGCTCTCTGCTTGAGGTGGCGGTACTCAGGACAGTCCCTCCGCACGTGGCCCGGGTCGCCACACTGGAAGCAACGCCTGTCTTTCAGCTCCCGCTCCTCCTCTTTGACGTCCTCGTCTTTGTCGTTCTCCTTCTTCTTGACTCTGCCGCACAAGCAAAAGGTTGAATCAAGTCCAGATCCTGAGTGTCCATCAGTGTTTGCAGACCAGAGAGGGTCCAACCCAGTTGGGAGAGGAACCCTTGCTGGATCACAGCCATCTGAGGCTTCAGCTCAGGTTCCTGACCCGACCTTTGGCCTTCACTCTTTATTCAGCCAACCTGCGTCTCTTGGGACAGTCCTTCATGTAATGTCCGATCTTCCCGCAGATCCTGCAACATCTGTCATTGGGCGCCAGCTCGCCATCTGTCAACACCTTGGAGTCAAAGAAGTAGTCCTGCAGCAGAACACAGCGTGATGAGTCTCTCCAGGAGGCCCCGACCCTCCCATCACAGCTGACCTACCACTTCCGTGCTGGGGACGGGATAAAAGGGCGTTCCGAACAGCTTCCTCCCGTTGATAAAAGCCTTCATGATGAAGTTTGTCACTACAGGGAGTAAAAGAAAGGTGTTCCCAGGTGAGGTCACACTGGTTGTTAGAAACAGTGACTTAAAGGAGTCATTAAATGCAACTCTTGGAGAGGCCGCCGCAGCTCTGATGGACACACTCACTCTTACGAGACACTCCAGCCCCCAGATTGTGATTCAAGTCAAATGGATCTGAAGGGAGGAGCAGAGGAGTTAGAGGAGAGGAGAAGGCGGCGGCGGCGGCGGCGGCGTGCAGGCGAGCAGGCGCCAGCGCAGCACCTTCGATGGCGATGCATTTACTGGTCCACTGCTTCTCAAAGGTGGTGAGGCGTTTCTTCTGCCGGATGCTGATGACGTGCTCCTTAAAGTCGAACTCCTCCGTGTAAAAGCGCAGGAGGCCGAGCCACAGCTCCCCCACCGACTCCGTGTTTGGCTGCAGCGAGGAGAGGACCTGGTGCTGCGGACAGGACAGACTGATGGACAACTGCTGCCTCTCCTCCATCTTTACCATCAGATGTTTCTGTAACGGTGCCTTCAACGACCCGCTCGCCAAACTCACGAGGTCACTGAGGTCATCACAGAAGAAGGCATTCCAGCCGTCGACCATCCGCTGAGGGACTGTCGTACCATCGAAGATCTGAAAAGAACAAACCACCCCTTAGTCCCATTCTGTTCAGGACCTGGGTGGAAGCGACAGTCGGGTCGGTACCTCCTGCAGGACGGGGATGACCGGCGGCTGCCTCTGCTGCAGGAAGTAGAGCACCATCAGGATGTAAGCGTAGGAGGAGAGGCTTCCTCTGGATGCATCTCCGATGTCACAGCGCTGCACAGAAACAGGCCCGTTAGTGTTGGGGCAGAGCGAAGACATCAGCGCGGCACCAGACACGAGTCCTTCAGACCTTTGCAAAGACCTTCATGGTGTAGCCCAAGTACTGCACGCGTGGATCCAGAGCTGCGTACGTGGCCAACATCCTGGTGTTATGCTGAGCCTGCACACACATGTGCACACACACGTGACGTTGTGGGCGTGGCCACTGGAGGCCTGTTCTGCTGGGACGGGTCACTCACCAGGGTGTTGTACAGGCTGATGTCTCCCTCCAGACCGCTCTGTTTGTGTTCAAACTTCACAATAGGCACTTTGGCTGTTGTGATGGGCAGAATGTTCCTCAGACCTGTGGAGTTGAGAGCTGATGGTCAGACTCTGTCCTCCACTGAACAGAGCTGTGGCGGATGTGAGGGCAACTTCACTCACCTGTGTGCTTCTTCAGAACTTTTGCCAGGCCTTCGATGATCTCCTTACAGTTCAGCATCTGTTCAAACAAAGGAATGATTAAAGATTCACCTGCCCCCCCCCAGCTTCCATAATGTCACCTGTGTAAAATCTGCTTTTACCTCTGCAGTCTCGTGACCCTCCAGGGTCATGCAGATGTCCAGATCACTGTCACGGAAGCCGAAGCCGTTCTTGGAGGAGCCGAACAAGCAAAGCTGCGCTTTCTCTGTGAATTCACACACACACGCACACACACACGCACACACACACGCACACACACACAGGCTGTTGGTGACATCCCAGAGAGATGCTGCTCCTCTCAGGTTAGTCACTGGAAGCCATTTTCATCACGAGGGTGAATGGTGAGGGTTCCTCTTGGGTATTGCTCACCATTGTACTCCTTCCTGATGAAGCGCTCCAGACTAGCAAGGATCTGCTCCCTCTTCTGCTGCTCAGCATGTGTCGGTGACAGTTCAACTACAGACACAGCACAAGTGAGAGCTGCAGCATCACACAACCAACCAACCTACAAACAGACGCGTTGGAAGGGCCACGGGGCCTCTGTACGTGCACACATCTGTTGAGAAGAGAAAGTGCTGATGTCTCACAGTAACACAGTCTGCAGAGCCCGTCCAGGATCTCTCTGAAGCGCTCCGTCATCGCAGGCAGAGGCTTCAGCTCGATCTTCTTGAAGTCCTCTGGACACTCGTCCTTCAGGTGACCATCACGTTTGCAGATGCTGCACACGACCGTTGGAGGCTGAAACCATGTTTAAGCTTTTCAATCATGAGAATAATTCTGCTTTCATGCAGCCCTGAACATCCTGGGCTAGAGACGCTCCCCTTTACTAAAGTGCCGGAGCTTTTCTGTAGTTTCAGTTGACAGGGCCCAGGGTCGGCAGTTATGAGGGGGTGTTTATTTCCTAAAGGTTACATATTCAGAAAGAGTCAACGAGGTTGTTGCAGTTACCTTCCCTCCAGTGAAGATCATCTTATCAAACACGTAATGGAGGTGATCTGATGGGACGTCCTGACGTGTGACGCTGCCCATCTCCTCTTCACTGTCCAGCAGCCCATTGGGGGAGGGGGACGGTTTGCTCTCATCACTGAGAACCATGTCCATAAGGCTGGTATCTAAAGTCTTCTCCCCCATCTTTGTGGACAGATGTGAACCACCATCTTCTTTGTCACTCTCATCCTCCGTTAACCCTGTGAGTCTACAGCTGGGATCATCTTTCACCCCATCTTCCTTGTTCCTGATGGGAGTCTCTCCATCAAGTTCCTCCACCTTTGTGCCGTGCTTGGCCAACTGGTGACCTCTGAGCGCCCCCCCTCCGTGCCTCCTCTGAGGGCAGGCAAAGTATTTGTAGGCAGTACGAAAACGCTCCTGGATGTATTCAAATACCATCTGGCTGTTCAAGCTGCGTGCAACATTCCTCTTCAAGGCAAAAGGATCTTAAAAGAGAGGAAAGACAAGGGAATAGAGCTTCTCTTTAAGACCTACTGGAGCACATTCAGACTGCTGGCTCACCTTCAATGGCCAGCCTGCGGCGAGGCCAGTTCTTCATCTCCCTGGACAGGAGCCCCTTAAAGCGGATGCTGATGATGTACTCTTCAAGGGCAAATTCCAGTGTGTAAAACCGCAGCAGCTCCAACCACAGCTGGCCCAGTGACACACTCTTACTCAGGTCAAAGGTTAGCCGAGACTTTAATGGAAAAATAGGCCATGTTAAAACCCGTGTGGTAACCAGGGCCAACCCCCCCCCCCCCCAGACTCACCAAACCCTCCGAACATTGTGCATCATTTAGTTTTATCTGCTCGGGTTTGGCTTTGCCGTCCCCTCGAGCCTCGGAGCGGTTCTCCCCTCGTCCATCCGTGGAGGTGGGAGGTCTGCGTTCCCATTGCACAAACATGTCCTGTGAGATTCCAGTTAGATGATACTCGTCCACATGCTTCACTTCAAATCCTTCGATCTGCCAGAAATTAAGTCTTGGGTGATTATAAAACTAACAGAAAGTGACCATAATTTAAAAAGGTGTGATTCTGATCCTCCTTTTACTTGGTTAGATTCTGTGAATTGTTGTTTTGTTTTCCCATTGACCTACCCAGTGCCCCAGGTAGACGGGGAGGATGGGCTCCTTCCTCTGCTGCAGGAAGAAAATGACCATGAGGGCAAATGAGTATGAGGGGATGCCGCCTTCAGCCTGGCAGTCGATGTGGCACAGCTACAGCAGGAGGAAAAGCACAGGAAGAGGATCAGGCCCAATCCCCTCTGCCTTTCTCTTTCAGCAGAAGAAGCTTTACCCTCGCCCAGTGCCGGAAGGCCAGCACCAGGGGAACCAGTCTGGGCTCCAGTTTAGCCAGAGCTGCCAGGTGATTGGTGGTCAGACAGGCAACGTCGTTCCCTGCAGTCACTTTACAGAGCAGGCCGCTGCAGAGAAACGCAAGTTCAACAGCAGAAAAATAGCGGAGAAGCCAGAATTCATTTAATTCCTGATTCACAACCTTCATTCGTGACTGGGAAGTCGTGACATTACTCCGACATTCCATACAATTGTTATTCATTGGTGGAGGAGTTACCTGCTAACGTCACGACAGAACACAGCAGGAACTTTGGCGTGGAAATCTGATTCCACCTCAGAGAAGTCAGCTGCACGAATGACAGAAAAACAGGAAACAACCAAAACTGACTGTACACATGCTTGTTTCTGCATTAAAAGAAACATCTGGACCAAAGCAAAAGATGAGACGTGCATTTAACTGATATGGTGAGGTTGATAACGTCAGCCACAGCAGCTCAATTTATGATGTGCAAAATAAAACTTACAATTGTTCTTCAGGATCTCCAGAACTTGAATTAAGACTTCCGGTTGTGTCATCTGAGCAGATACAAAGACCACAAGAGGATCAGCTGACGGACCAAAGCTCCATCACCACGCATCACAACGGCAGACTTACCGAGGACGGGTGGGTGACGTCTATGTTGATGTCACTCGTTTTGAAGGCAAACTGCGTAAGTGTTGAGCCATAGAGTCGGAGCGAACAAGCTTAACAACACAAAAGGAACATTTCATTTGGTGGCGATTTGGCAAACATAAAGCTTCAAGGCCGGGCACATGTCCAAACCTGGGAGGTGTCGTCGGATGATCTCCTCCATCGTCGTGACCACAGCCTTCCGGGCCCCAAAGTCGTCCTCGGAGATGCCGTTCTGCCTCATAGTTCTATGGATGGAGATGTCCAAGGCTCTCAGGTGGGCGGCAGAGGCAGGTGGCAGGGCCCGCAGCTCATTCTCCTCCTGCTTTTCCTGATACATCAAAACACTTCAAATAGCCAATCAGAAAAATAACCACAGAATTTGAATGCAAGAGGGCTTTAAAATCCCCAAACCATGATGTTTTTCTTGTGTCTCTTCTCCTTGATGTGCTTGTGTGCTCCTTGGATGTTCTCGATGTGCACAGAACAGAGCTTGCATAAATACTGGTAGTTTGGATACTCGGGGGACTGCTACAAAGATACAGAGGGGAAAAATGGTGTGAGGTTTAATGCCCGAAAGGCTAATGTATGTAAGCAACAGTCCCTGCATTGTGAACTACAATATAAGGCTAAAGGGAGACCATATATGATGCTTGCTGCTTTACTTTCAACAGTCGGTGGATATAATCTCTGCAGAGACGCTCCTCTGCCTGTCGCAGACCCAACTGTTGCTCTGTTATGGAACCTTCTTCCACCACGGGCTTCTCCTCTGCACCTTCTTCCACAGGCGCACACACCAGTGGGCCAGATTTCAGCCCTACAGACGGTAAAACAACACCATTGACCCAAGTTAAAGTCAGCAACCTCCCCCGGCCCGCTCTCTGAGGTCTTTCTCAGTCATACCAGAGACTACAGGAGAGCCGGTCTCTCTGTATGTCGAGGGGCTGCTATCGGTAGAATAAGACCCTGGAGAATCAGGAGCTTCTGTAACCTGCTGCTGATGTGAATTGGCAGCTTTTCCTTTGCCGCTTTCCCCAAAATTTGTTCTTCCGCTCAGCCTGGTGAGCCTGGAGGAGCGCCCTCTCATCTTTCCTGGTCCACTGCTCCCTGGGTTGTGTTCTTCCTTGACAGCATTGAGAGTTCCTTGTCGCCTGGTTGTGGTCACAGTTTCCTCCACGTGTGTGTGACCATCTTTGTTGGTCTTTTCCTTAGACAAAGGTTTGGCTCCTCTGGGCTGAGATTGTTTGCCTAATTTTGCAGGACTTTTGGACTTATCCATCCTCTGGTCCTGTTGTTCTTGTGCCCAACAGAGTCGACAGCACAATAAGGAGGACCAGCGAGCAGGACACCTCAAGTCTGTGGCAAAACACAGGTTAAAAATAAAAAAAGGTTTCCTCTATTAAACCACATAACCAATGACCCTTTTCTATTTTAGATTCAAAGAGAAAACAGAACAAGGAAGACAGAAGGAACTCGCATTTATAAATATGAAATCAAAAAAAACGTCAGTAGTTTATAATTTTTGGAGCAGTTTAAGCTCTTCGAAAAAGCAGCAAAGCATCCCTGTCCCATCTATAATCCGATGTAACCGGATCGACAGTTGACAGCGAACCTTGTTGCATTTTCGGGAAAATGAAAGTGAAGCGAGCTCTCGTCCACTTAGCTTTGGCACAACTTCAACGTTTTCCACTCAGACGCCATCGAATGAAAGAAGTGCTCACCATTAAAAGCAAGGCGTGTGTTTCCCTGTGCTGAAAGAAGGCAAAGCCCCCCCACAGAACCCCTCTGTGTTAGCGCGGACAAATGTTGGTCGTGTGGACCGGTCGCCTGACCGAGCTAGCAAACGGGAAATTAATAACAGTGGCACACTTGCCACAAAGAAGTCACTCCATAAAACCGGAGAAAGGCCATTTCAACACCGCCAAACACGGCCCTAATTAAGTAGGATCCAGAAATACGGTCTGGTAAAGTGGCTCGGTTGTGTCTGTGATCCTACTTCCAATAACATTTTCCAAATCTCACGGCCCTGTTCAAAACAGCATCCATTGACGCCATGTTAATACACGACCCCGTTGCATTGTGGGTGCGGGAAAGGGGGCGTGTCCTCCGTTGTGTTCAAATCACTCGGAAACTTTTCCTTCCGTACATATTCCTAAATATTGACTCAATATGCATTCCATCTTCTTGGCAAAAGTGCGTTTTTGCAAGTCAACCGATTTCTTACTCATTGTAGTTACTAGCGATCGTCTCTCTTTGGTGGTAATTTTACTTGTATTTAGTTTTGTATTTGTTTTGGAAGTGTACCATTACAGTAAAGGCGAAGGGTTAGGCAGTGAGCGCCATCACTTCCGGTAGGGGCGGGGCAATCGGTGGTAAATTGCGAGCTTGCCAAAACTCCGCCTCCCACCTTTCGGACCCGCCTCCCTCGGGCTCGGACCGGGTTGAGGTTGGTTAAGTTGCAAACTCTGTAAACTCTGTAAACTCTGTAAACTGCAAATCGAGCTGAGATGCAGCTCTGTCGTCACGCCAGAGAGTGCGCTTATCTGCAGTTATTAATTCTAAAGTCACGTGTTTAAAAATGTTACCGCAATAGAATATCGGTGCTCATTAACTGTGCCAGCAGACTTGTTTGGTGACTTAGTCACTACGTTTACTGTGGTAAATCAGCTAGATAACAATGTTTCTCAATAGTACTTATTTTACTTCGCCCGTGGAAATACGTTTTACTGGTTTTGCATAGTTGAAAACTCCAAATTTAAGAAGTAAACTTCTTGTAGGTGGTGGTAGCTCAGTCTGTTGGGAACTGAGCTGAAAGGTGGATGGTTCTTGGTTCCAGCCCCAGCGCAAACAAGACAGCAAAGGTGTTCTGGTAGTGGGGGAATGTGTCGGAATAGCTTAAGAACTCTTCTAAAGTACGCTTGAGCAAGGTACTGAGCACAAAAAGCTCAAAACTCCCCCCTTTGATGAACTGGCACCTCATCCAGGGCTGGCCCTGCCTTCACCCTTTGTGCACCTTCCCCTTGATCCCCAAAGGGATACAGTGGTTAAGAGAATGAGAGAAAATTGCAAAAAATGTCACTTTTCCATTATGTAATTCAAGAGTTATATTGATAGCACAAGTAGTTTAAAGGTAATCAGAGAAATGTAGTTTTATCTAGTTAAAACATAGTTTAGGACAATCCAGTGCAGCTGTGGCTCTTTCCTCAGTCATACATTCCTCTTTTCCCTGTTATTTAAAACCCAGCCTTGCCAGTTTATTTGAGCTCAACGCATTACAAAATTAGCAATCGAGACTCGTTAGCAATCAACATGGCTCTGGAAGAGCGAAGGCACTGGTGGGAGGGGGCCAGATTGCCCTTTTTGTAAAATCTTGGAATATATCTGGACTGCCAAGAGACTGATTTCACATCAATTCTATCTCATCAATTTTCATGGTCCCACATCTCTCTGGATTTCATGGAGATGGCCCAGTAGATCCTCTGCCTTCATGGGATTCCTCTGCACATTGTCTCTGACCAGGGACCCTGGTTTTCGTTGACATTTGGAAGGAATTTTGCAGCCAGCTTGGGGCCACAGTGGTGAGGAGAGTGGAAATTCCTCCTCCTCCTGCTCTGTGCTGCATTGCTCCTCCATTGCTCCTGGTGCTTCTGCTGCACCAACAATAATAATAGAGACAATAAAAAGGAATTGTATTTTAATAGGTTCTAACAATATTGTGCAGAGAACTTTGCAGGATGATCCAACCTGAGGATTCAACTCTTGAGACCACAATCATAGACAGCTTTTTGCTCCTCTTTCTCTGGTGTCTAAGATCTCTCTCTGTTTAGCTCGTGGATTAGCTCTGCTCGTCTCTTTCGCGACTCCTGCTGAGCCTTGCGGTTTTCCTGTATCTTCATCATCAGCTGCTGCTGCTTATCTGACAGCACCTTCATACGAGGAAGACAGAGCACGGCGATTAAATGCTGAATACGATGAGAAACATTTTATTTGAGTTTAAAACAAGCCGACCTTTTGCATGAGCAGCTCTCTTGCTTTTCTCTCTTTCTCCCTCTGTGGCTCTTGTTCCCACAACCGCTGAGCTTCTTGCCTGAATCACATGAGATTCCTGGTTTAACTGGCGATGGTAGTCAGATTTGACAGCACCTAAGCACTCACCTGTTCAGGTCCTCGATCTTAGCCTCCCTCTCTCTCTCCATCTGAAGCTGCTCCTTGATCGCACACTCCATCCAGGCCACGTCAGCGACTGCCCGCTCCCCGTGTGCCCTCTTCATCATCTCCTCTTCCTCACCTTCCATCAAGGCTGCCAGTATTTTACGCTCAGCCTCCTGTTCAGCACAAAAGAGTTTAATGTTTGTGAAAGTCAAAGGTGCACGATACAAGTTAAGAATTCAGCAGACTAACCAGTTCTGCCTGCACTTGCTCAGCTCTTTGCATCATCTGAGTGTGATAATGGCGCACCAGGAATCGTCTGATGGGACAAATGCAATCAAAGGGCTGCCTGACTAGACTAGGAAATCATCCCACTTTATTAGGACGACATTCTCTTACTGCATTTCTGGCTTCTTCTCTCTCTCTTCCATTTGTTTCATTTCCTTCTCTATCTTCTGGAGCTGCCTTTGCTTGGACATCAGAGCTTTCTGCTCCACCTTCAGTTCAGTTGTCTGAGAGAGAATTTGATGAATTTGTAACTTCACATGTTGCAGAAAAAGTTCCTTCCAAGTACACATCTCCTACCTCCTTTAGCTTCAGTTCCTCCATGTGTTTACAAAGGTCTTCCATCCTCTTCTTCTCATCTGGCCTATTTTGCTGCCCTGCTTGCTTCATCCTCTCGAGAACCAGATTTCGGGTTCTCTCATAATCATTTTCAAACCGTCTTTCCTCCTCCTGCTGTGACACTTGCCACTGCACGTTTGGAAAGACAGAGGATGTCAGAGACAGAAGAGATCATGCAAACATGTCTGGAGGCAGCAGGTAGTGTGTGTTGGACATGTCATTGATGTACACATCTGGTGGCTGGACTGATATGACATTATTGTTTTACCTTTTTCTTCTCAGACAACTGCTTCAGCCACTGACCGACAACATGGTCTTTGTGCAACTCTGTTTCAACCTGTGGCAAAATAAAAGTGAAGGTTGTACATTTCCTGCTCACCCTTCTCCCAGAGTTCATTATTTTGCAGGAATTAAGAAGAAATATCCCACCTTTTCCCTACTTTCCTGTCTCTCTGTACTATGCTCCCCTTTTTTCTGTCGGTGCCGACCTCTCTGTGTCTTCCTGTCATGGTCCAACTCTCTGAGCTCTGCCTCTAGTTGGTTCATCTCCTCCTGAAGAAAAGTCTGGATCTGATTCTTGCGGCGCTCCAAATTACACTTGCGCTCTTCTTTTAGACGTTGCTTATGGTACTGTGAGATGCTAAAACACACAATAAAAAAGAGACAAGTGGGAAGAATTAACGAGATATTTTTACTTGTCCTCAATAGAGCAGTAAACTAATTCATATGTTGTTTAACATGGCACATTGACTTTAAGGATATATTAAAACATGGAGTCTCACAAACGATTTATTTCTGTGTTTATGAAATTCACCGAGGTTCCGAGTTGATTACCTCCTGTAGAAGTAGAATCTGGAGGTCCAGACATCATGTCTCTCATTGCAAAAGCTTTGCCGTCCCAGGTACCGCGCATGTGTCTCCAAATCAAGCTGCTTCTCAGCTCTCCGCTCCCGCTGCCAGTCCATGTATGCGCCAGGGTGTTGGAATTGTGAGGGCGCTCGAGTTGTGAGGGTCGGCAGGGCCATTGCCTTGGTTCATGAAGAGGACATTTTTAGCATTTACCTGAAGCTCAATTTAAATCAAAACATGCATTTCCTGTCACCACTTCCAATCCACATCTAATTTCTGCTACTGTTCGTGTTCTACAGACGCTCTAAACACTACTTACTTCAGGATCAATGAAGCATCAATATTTTAAATCACAAAAATTTTGTGACATCAGCACCTTTATGCACTCTCCAAGCTCAAGTTTTCTGGTAAATGTTTAAGCTGAATTGTCAACAATGAGCATGTAGCTGCTGCGGACGAAGCCACAGAAATACTTTACACACACGTTGGCAGCAAATGATTGTCTTCTTCCTCCCTTCCTCAGTGTTGCCAACCCCGAAATAAGGAAAGTCACTGTTGGCAGTTGCGAGGATGTTATATGGCTGTGGGGTGGAACTACAAGCGCTACACCCAACCACATCCTTAATCTGGGCTTGAGACCGGAAAATGGTCCAGAGGAGACTTTGGAAGTGTTAGCAATTTGTTTTTAACCTTGTCCTCCATTCGCGGCCCATTATTTGTCCTTCCTTCTTGCATTTAAGTAAATAGAAGCCTTTTTAGATGCTAGTTACATGCTACTTCACAGTAGTAACCTGGTTTGTGCTGCTTCCCTATCACTCAGAGCCAACGAGAATTCGCTTTCTATTGTTTTTAATATCTTACCTCAGTCTATTTTGTATTTCCTTCTATAGTTTCTGCCTGTGGTTGAAATTAATTGAATAGGGTATTATAGAGCAGTCGTAGCTGTAATACAATGTTAATATAGTTGTAATATAGTATGTTGCTTTGAATCAACCCTCCTTTGACCTTTGATTGCTGGAGGATCAAATGCCAAAGCTTATTTTTGGCTTTCCACAAATGTGCGACAAAAAACTCCAGCTGGTCCAGTACTGTGCTGCTTGCATCACCCCCATCCCCCAGTAGCTTCACTGGCTCCTGGTCCATTTCAGGAAACCATCCAAAATCCTAATTTATGCACTGATGTCCATCCACAACCTCTCCCCTCCATACCTGTCCAATCGCCTTCATTTGTCCACTCACACCTGTTCCCTCAGGTTCTCCTCCACCTCTCTGTTCTCTTTGTTCTACATTCAACTTCATGCAACACCAGATCCAAAGGAAACTAGGAAGGATCTAGGAAGGAAACCCAAACCCCACCACAAGGAGATTAATGAAACTATCAGGAATCTTGGCCTGGTCATGAGTTAGAGAGGCACAGAGGTGCCTTGGTGATGCAGCAGATACGCTAAATACGCTAAAAATACGCTTGATCTACCTAAATGGAACAAATGTCTGCTTGAAAAAGTGGATCATCTTGAGAAAGACAGAAGTTCCTGTGTGCTGCTGCTTCAAAAGAGAGGAACACATCCGGTATGATGATACAATTCAATTCATCTTTATTTATACAGTCAAGATTGTCTCTAGACCCTTTCCAGAGCGCCTGGCTGTGCCTCCATCAGCCTCCCTGGTTAGTGCAGCCCAGCATCGTGCATCCTCAGAGCGTGTTGGAGGGAAGCACTGGTGGTTCCACAGAGGTAGCAGGGTGAATTTAACCGTACAAGACAAACAGTACCAGTAGTTTATATAAATTTAGAGAAAAATAAGGTAATCTCTTCAATAATAATAAGCAGAACTTTTGTACAGTTATGCAGAATGTTTCAACAAGTATTAAAAAAACTCATCTTAAGTGTTGTTTTGGAGGTATAAACCCTGAAACTTCCCTTTAGTCTTGTCAATTCACACACAAACTCTTCATTATCAAGGCTAATTTCAGGCTATATTACCAAGATGTCACATTTGGCTTTTATGACAATAAATATTTTTTAAACGGAACTTGACTTAACATGTATTAGGTTACATTATCCTTTATATTGATTGTTTATTGCACGGATTCTTATTTAACTATTCTCTTACATATTTTTTTTAAATTTGAGCGGGAAAGAAATCATGAAAAAACGTCCACGCAAGCGCGTAAATTGGCGCATGCGCAGAAGCGTGGCGAGGCTGGGCACTTCCGGGTGCGGCTCGTGCAGCGACAGGGCCGAAAGCTTCCGGAGTTTGTCGAAGTTTGCTGCTGCAGCTGCTTCTGCTGTTGCTGCTGCTGCGTTGGCACTTCGTCTTACGATGCTTCTCGGGGCGTTCGCCGTGTTTCTGGCTGTGTTTAGTCTCGCTGAGAGTAAAAATAAAGACCTTTACACTTTTAAAGTTGTCAATAGCCGCGGCAAACTAGTGTCCCTGGAAAAGTACCGAGGTTCGGTAAGTCTGAGTATCACAGTGTGAATTCGTGACTTTTGGTTGTTTCTGTGGGCTGCATGAGTGAATGCTGCATGATACTCTTTCCTTGTGCTCCTCATCTCCTCTGTAGATGTACTAACACAGCCCGATGTGGCCCCTAGCTCGCTCGGGGGCTCCCTCCGTCGGCTCCTCTTAGCCTACGTGGCAAGAAGCCTGTAGGGATTCTGCAGAGGTTCCATCAGACCTTCACGATGCGGCACCATGAGCCTATTCAGTCTGAACAGTAACCAGCCAAGCCTGCATCTTCCTGGTGGAAACATGAAAACCTTCTGATAATACTGACTGTTTAGGTTGCACACAGGCAACAAAGCCGAGCACACTCACATGCACGGACCCGTAATCGGTCCCTTTAACGAAGCCTCAAGGTTCGTCCACTGTCTCCTTTTCATGTTTTCTGGCTGAGCTCTCCAGGGTTACCTGCTTCCACCTGCGGCTCGTTGATACTAACAGAACCTTTTGTGTCGATCGTAGAATCTCGACAACACAAGCAGGTTTTCAGGTGCTGAGTGTGAACCAGGTCTGGGTGAGGACGTGTTTCTGACCTCAGGACTGTGACCTCAGGTGTCCCTGGTGGTGAACGTGGCCAGCGAGTGTGGCTTCACTGAGGAGCACTACAAAGACCTGCAGCAGCTGCAGCGCGACTTCGGGCCGTATCATTTCAACGTGCTGGCGTTCCCCTGCAACCAGTTTGGCCAGCAGGAACCAGGCAGCGACAGAGACATCGACAGCTTCATCCGAAGAGTCTATGGTGCCTCCTTCCCCCTGTTCAGTAAGATCGCTGTTGTTGGAACTGGAGCCAACAACGTGTACAAGTACCTGGTCGGTGAGTTTGGAGTAGATGTGCCGTTACGTGATGTAATTAAGCGTCGCTCAACCTAAAGCTCTCGTATTCCATATGGAAGCATACTGAGGGGTGAAACCCTCAACCTGTGCACGTCCTGTGCTGGTGATCACACCTGCCTGTTGTCCCAGGTCTTTCCTGAAAACATTATAGAGCAGTAGAAACTCCAATAACCTGTCTTCAAGCTACACAAGTTTCAGAAATATTTGCATTTGTATTCAAAAAGAAAAAGTAAGATTTTACAGTAACATGTTTGCGAATCTGGGGGGAAAATATGCGCAACTGTCTCGCGCCCATCGGCCACCAGGTGGCGGTATTTTACTGATCTGAATTTCTTCTTTGGCAGAATCGTCTGGCAAAGAACCCGACTGGAACTTCTGGAAGTATCTCATAGATGTTAACGGCGGGGTGGTGGACGCATGGGGCCCCAAGGTTCCTGTCAAAGAGCTCCGACCAAAAATAGCAGAAATGGTGCGACAGATAATCCTGAAGAAGAAAGAAGAGCTGTAACCTGACCAGAGACGACCGTCCCGTGTCCTGCAACAGCCTGTGTTCCACTCGTTTAGGTTCTGTAGTATAAATCAATGATCTTCATCGAGTCAGAATGTCACCTCAATTTCAGAATAAACCAGAAATGATGGCGGCAAACTGCTGAGATGAAGGTATTTTTATTTTTTACATTGTGCACACAAGGTGGGAGCAGGTGAACAGACGGGTGAACAGACAGGTGAACAGACAGGTGAACAGACAGGTGAAATCCCCACATTGTTAATTAACCCCATTAGTTGTTTGGTTCACCATGAACCAACATTGTCCTCATCAAATTCTAAAGTTGCAGCTCAGCCAGAAACATCTCGATCTCTCCACACCTGGGATTTTGCTTCTGTTCCTGGATCCGCTCCAGAATCTGGAGGCTCTTGTCCCGGTAGACGGACTTGAGCGGGATCACGGCCGCCCTCATGTAATATTCTATTGACTTGGAGCTGTCTCTTTGAACCAGGTGTGCGTACCTGGCGTAGTAGCAGTAAAGCATCTGAGCCTGCTCGGGATCCAGCGGACTCTCCAGAAGTTTGTCATAAACTTCATCTGCTTCATGGCGGCGCTTCAAGTGTCCGTAAACGTTGGCCAGAGCGATTCGACATTTGAGTGATGAATGTGGGTAGAGAGACATGACCTCCCTGCAGAGAGCGATGGCTCTGGAGATCAGGCTGTGCTCCAGGCGCAGGTGCTTGTCCTGCAGGATCTTCTTGCTGTAGCAAACAGCAGCGCACTTCTTTGCGTAGCGTTGCTCCGGGTGTCTTTCCAGGACTTCCTCGGCCAAGTCGATGGCCTCGTCAAACGACACGTACATCCTGTAGAGCCTCAGGATCACTGTGATGCCGCTGTAGCTGCTGACCGATTTTTTCAAAAGCCTTCTTGCCAGCTCGCGCACCTCATCTTGGATTTGTTTCCGGTTCCTGGCGCATGCCTCAACATGAAGAGCTGCCAGGAACAAGTTCTCCGGGTCGTGTCTTAGAGCAATTTTCATTTTTTCGAAGATGCTGTCCATCATCGCTGGGTTGCTGTGGTTGAAGGCGCTGACGAGCACCAGAATGTGGCTGCTGTGCCACTCCCGCATGTCCGGCTGCATCCTGATGGCTCTCTGGAAATATTCCACAGCCAGCAGCTTTTGATCCGGCCCAAACTTCATCAGGGTCCAGGCCTGTTCGGCATAGATCTCAGGATGCAGTTCTTCCTGTGATGGAGATGGATGCTCCTCAGTCAGAGCGTCCACCTTGGCCAGATAAGCCTGGCTCTCTGCCTGTTCACCCTGGAGGTGGTGCAGCCAAGCCCGGTTCCCATAGTTCACCACCAACCATGGACCCGTGTCTGAGACGGCGTTCCTCATCTGTCTGAAGGCCTCTGCAGATTTGTTGAAGAAGCTTCGGGCTTCATCAGTAAAGCCCAGCTGATGGTGGATGTAGCCCTGCAGGTTGTAGATGTGCCCCAGCCAGCTGTATCCCTCCTCACTCCCAATGTCCTCCAGCTTCTCCTTGAGCTGGAGGAGCTTGGAGATGCTGGGCTCCAGGTCCCACGTGAAGTGACACTGGAGGGCTTCCAGTTTGGACTCCATTACTGAGTGACTGAGCAGCACTGATGCTATCAGAAGGCCCACAGATATTAAACGGAGAGTAATCAGGAGCCTAGCAAAGCCTTCCAGGTGTCAACAGTTTGGTTTGAAATGCTTCTGATTATCGTTTTTGTTTCATCTGTTGGAAGAAAAAGAAAGAATCGATGGATCTTAAGAATGGTCTCAGTAAAGCAACCAATCAACTGACAGAATGAGAAGAACAATAAGAAAAAAGGGCCGAGACGGCAGATTTAGCAGACTAATTACTGTAGTCACATTTAACACACTTACAATTATTGATCACGCCTGTAAACGACCTCCAGTCGTCGCCCAGATGATGGTTTCTGAAGGAGCCTCTGGCTTCTGCTGCTTTCTGTGCTGCTGCTCCTCTGGGTGCAGCAGCATAAAATGAGTAATGTTCAACTTTGCACGTTGTAAATTGCTTCATGCGATTCAGGACATTGGACTTTTACCCACTTACAGAAGTCATCAGGATGAGTCAGAGCTGGGAATCCATGTAGCTCTGAAGTGTGTATAAACAAATTCACAACAAATTCAACATCAATTACAATAGGTATTAAGATGAAAGTACATTTCAGCACCAAAGAATGAAATACATACTTTAACTATGAAAAAAATGTTCGAAAAGACTTAAATTTGATGGATTTCCTGGTGTCCTTCAGAAGTTCCAGCAGGTGGCGGTAATGCGTAACTACGGTGGTTGACAACTGCCGATAAAATCAAAAGAAGGAAACATATGACGTCAATATTCTGCGACAACCGATAATAGTTTTTTTTGCTAGAAGTAGAAGAAACAACAATCAAATTAAAAAGGTAAAGATTTACAGGCACGTGTGTGAGTTTGTATATTGACCTTAGTTGAGTAGTGTTGAAAAAGACCTTAACACTTGTCTACAAACCTGTCTCTACGGATTATTTTTGAATATCGGCTAACTTTCTGACCCGTGTTGTTTCTTTCTGCTTGTCTGAAGACAATGTGACAGCCAGTCGGGTCCAGGTGCTGGTAGGGAGCTGTAAACACGCGTCCTAAGACGAAAGGTACGCGAAGGGTCGGAGCTCTTTGTTATGTACGGAATGGAGAACTGGACCCCCAATCCCCGAGCCAAACCGTTCATCCCCCGCCAGCAGAGAAGCTTGTATCTCACCTGGAAATACAAACTGACCAACAAGAGAACCGTCCGTCGCTTCTGTCAGGTACACAGTTGCTCCTGAGGGAACCGTGCAAGGAAGATGATAGCGTCTTCTTCCAGGAGTGGAAATCAACCGTACAATGGTTCTAAATCACTGACGTTGACCTCTTGTCCCTTATCAGGTTGGCGCTGTGTTGTTTCTGGTGGTCACAGTGATCGTCAACATCAAACTCATCCTGGACACGAGACAGGTCGCTAACGAAGATGCTGCCGCTCAAGACTATGGTGGGCGTTCGGCTTGTGGCAGATTTTCCACTGGATGTAGTTTTTATTTCATTGTGTTTCCCCTGGAGTGGAGTCGATAAAAAGAGCCGGTTCTCTGGCTCCTCCACCTCTCCTGCTCCGTCATACTGAATTATGTCAGAAATATTCTGTGTGTTGTCCTCTGATTGGATCTGTCGTAAAGAGCTGAACATCATTGCGCCCTTATAGATGACTCGATGCCAAATGTGGACACCCCACGCAGACCAGCTAACGGGAGGAAGGTTCTGGACATCGAGGTCTACTCCAGCCGCTCCAAAGTTTATGTGGCTGTTGACGGCACCACCGTGAGTTTCCTATTAAATAATTACTACATCCCAAGTCACTTTGTTGAATTTGTCCCACATTTGGGAACAATGACATCAAATTTGTGCCAACTTTGATATAAAAAAGTCCAAACACTGACGGAATGTGTCAGCCAACAACATCGCACCTGTTTGGTGGCAGAGAGGATTTCCCCCTTAAACTGGTCTAAACCGCATTTGTGTTTGACTGCCTGCAGGTGTTGGAGGACGACGCCAGAGAACAGGGCCGAGGGATCCACGTGATCGTTCTCAACCAGGCGACGGTGAGCCTCGATCGAACCTGAGTCACTCGCTGCGTCTGGGCGCAGACGCACGTCAGCTGCTGTCCTCTGTCTTGTGCATCTGTCAGGGTCACGTGATGGCCAAGAGGATATTCGACACCTACTCTCCTCACGAGGATGAAGCGATGATCCTCTTCCTCAACATGGTGACTCGTGGGCGAGTGCTGATCTTCACTCTAAAGGTCTGTTCCTGCTCCGCCACCGTCTCCACCGTCGGCCGGCCGGTCGAACCAGACTTTCCTTTTTGTCCTCCCTGCAGGATGAGGGCACGTTCCACCTGAAAGATGCTGCCAAGAACCTGCTGAAGAGCCTGGGCAGCCAAGTGTCCCTCAGCCTCAGCTGGAGGGACATGTGGACACTGGTGGTGAAGAAAGGAGGTAGAGCGGCTCTTTACTTTAGAGGAACGACTGAACTTTCTCACTAAATAGTCAGTAGAACCAGTTTAAGCATGTTGACCTGTCAGACTAGATGTTCTGACCCACTAACATATTTGCTCCTTCAATGATACCAAGCCTATTATTCACCCAGTTGTTGAGGTCTAAACATGTTGTGGATGTGTGTCTGTGGAGTTCAGGTCAGGTTTATGGAGAGAAGTTCTCAAAATCGGCAGCTCTGTCTACGTGGGGGGAGCCGGTCCTGCTCAAGACTGAGGTGCAGCTCACCGCCTCGGAAGGTCTGCCCCAGCTTCTAAAGCCAGTGTTTAGATGTTTGCATGAGGTGCTTTGAACGTGCTGGTCCACCCTGCAGAGGCAGAGTGCCACTGGGCCGACACCGAGCTGAACCGGCGCAGGAAGATCTTCTGCAGCAAAGTTGAAGGATACGGCAGCATCTGCAGCTGCAAAGACCCGGCGCCCGTTGAGTTCAACCCAGAGCCCGTAAGAAAAAGTTCTATCAGTTCTGATGAGAAGAACCAGTTAAATGTTAACGGAGCGTGAGACCCTGCAGCAGAGCTTCAGCTTGTTCTCTTCTCCAGCTGCTGGTCAATAACGTCATCGGTGTTCCGGTAGCTGTGATCGCAGGAAACAGACCCAACTACCTGTACAGGTGAGGCCGCTGCTCAGCGTCTGCTGGATTCTGCAGAGCAAAACGAGGAAACTCTGGTTTCTTGTGCAGGATGCTCAGGTCGCTGCTGTCTGCTCACGGGGTCAACCCTCAGATGATCACGGTCTTCATTGATGGATATTACGAGGTATCAGAGATCTGAAACTCAGCCCAGGAAACTGCTGCTGTCTTAGTAAATGACCACACGTCGTCCCCTCAGGAGCCCATGGACGTGGTGGAGCTGTTTGGCCTCAAGGGGATTCAGCACACGCCCATCAGCATCAAGAACGCCAGAGTCTCCCAGGCAAGAGCTTCAGCCTGGACCCGTGTTCAGGGGCTTCCTGGTCCCTTTAGATGGACGTTCTGAGGGGGCAGGAGCTGGGTGGATGTAGACGTGTTGCTGCTCCACACCTGCGTCTGCTCCTGTGTCTGCTCCACACCTGTCTGCTCCACACCTGTGTCTGCTCCACTCCCGTGTCTGCTCCACACCCGTGTCTGCTCCACTCCCGTGTCTGCTCCACTCCTGTGTCTGCTCCACACCCGCGTCTGCTCCACACCTGTCTGCTCCACACCTGTGTCTGCTCCACACCTGTGTCTGCTCCACACCCGTGTCTGCTCCACACCCGTGTCTGCTCCACACCCGCGTCTGCTCCACACCTGCGTCTGCTCCACACCTGCGTCTGCTCCACACCTGCGTCTGCTCCACACCTGCGTCTGCTCCACACCTGTGTCTGCTCCACACCTGTGTCTGCTCCTCACCCGCGTCTGCTCCACACCCGCGCCTGCTCCACACCTGTGTCTGCTCCTGTGTCTGCTCCACACCTGTGTCTGCTCCACACCTGTGCCTGCTCCACACCTGTGTCTGCTCCACACCTGTGTCTGCTCCACACCTGTGTCTGCTCCTGTGTCTGCTCCACACCTGTGTCTGCTCCACACCTGTGTCTGCTCCACACCTGTGTCTGCTCCTCACCCGCGTCTGCTCCACACCCGCGCCTGCTCCACACCTGTGTCTGCTCCTGTGTCTGCTCCACACCTGTGTCTGCTCCACACCTGTGCCTGCTCCACACCTGTGTCTGCTCCACACCTGTGTCTGCTCCACACCTGTGTCTGCTCCTGTGTCTGCTCCACACCTGTGCCTGCTCCACACCTGTGTCTGCTCCTGTGTCTGCTCCACACCTGTGTCTGCTCCACACTCGTGTCTGCTCCTGTGTCTGCTCCACACCCGTTGCTGCTCCACACCTGTGCCTGCTCCACACCTGTGTCTGCTCCACACCCGTGTCTGCTCCACACCCGTGCCTGCTCCACACCTGCGTCTGCTCCACACCTGTGTCTGCTCCTCACCCGTTGCTGCTCCACACCCGTGTCTGCTCCACACCTGTGCCTGCTCCACACCTGTGCCTGCTCCACTCCTGTGTCTGCTCCACACCCGCGTCTGCTCCACACCCGTGTCTGCTCCACACCTGTGTCTGCTCCACACCTGTGTCTGCTCCACACCTGTGTCTGCTCTTGACCGTCTCTCTTCTTCGCCGCAGCACTACAAAGCCAGCCTGACTGCGACCTTTAACCTCCACCCTGTGAGTCCCTCCTGGTTCTCATGTACCTCATCGTTCCGACCTCTGCTGGGCTGAAGGTGCTCACACTGATTTCCTTGTCTTCAGGATGCCACATTTGCTATCGTGCTAGAAGAAGACCTGGATATCTCCATCGACTTCTTCAGGTACGTCAGCACACCTGAGTGGGAGCTGTTACTATGACGATGGACAGCAACACTTGGGCCTGAGAGGTGGTTCTCCAGCCCCCTCCCGGTGGCTCCGGCAGGTTTATGCTGCTGTGCTGCAGAATGCTGCTCCGCAGCTCTGATTAAACAGGTTCCTTCTCCCCAGTTTCCTGAGTCAGACCATCCACCTGTTGGATGAAGACGACAGCCTCTACTGCATCTCAGCCTGGAACGACCAGGTGAGCCCCAACGTCCCCCCGTCACACACACACACACACACACACACACACACCCGATGTTCTTGTTTTACCTCTGTGTCATTTCACCACAAGATCAAGAGATTAAGGCTCCCTCTGCTAACGGCTGGAATTTAGTCCTGTGTGAGTGTGTGTGTGTGTGGGTGGGTGTGGGGGGGGTGTCTGTGTGTGTGTGTGGGTGGGTGTGTGTTTCTCTGTGCGTGTGTGTGTGTGCATGTGTGTCTCTGTGCGTGCGTGTGTGGGGTGGTGGTGTGTGTGGGTGTGTGTGTTTCTCTGTGCGTGTGTGTGTGTGTGGGAGGGTGTGTGTGTGGGTGGGGTGGTGGTGTGTGTGTGTGTGTGTGTGTTTCTCTGTGCGTGTGTGGGTGGGTGTGTGTGTCTGTGTGTGTGTCTGTGTGCGTGTGTGTGTCTGTGCGTGTGTGTGCGTGCGTGTGTGGGGTGGTGGTGTGTGTGTGTGTGTTTCTCTGTGCGTGTGTGGGTGGGTGTGTGTGTCTGTGTGCGTGTCTGTGTGTGTGTCTGTGCGTGTGTGTGTGTGTGTGTGGGAGGGTGTGTGTTGTATTAGGGATCATCTCTCTCTCTTTGTGCTATTCAGGCGACTCAACAATAGAAGATGGTCCAGATTGTGTTGATCGGTTGTCGTTGACCTCGGGGGTGTAACACAACATGTCGTTGACCTCGGGGGTGTAACACAACATGTCGTTGACCTCGGGGGTGTAACACAACATGTCCCACGTTCAGGTGGACTCAACAGGGCCGGTTCCTCTGGCTCCAGGTTCTAAAGTTAGACGCTCTGCTGTGTTGTGCAGGGCTACGAGCACACGGCCGAGGACCCGGCGCTCCTCTACAGGCAGGAGAGCATGCCCGGCCTGGGATGGGTGCTGAAGAAAAGCCTCTACAAGGAGGAGCTGGAGCCCAAGTGGCCCACGCCTGAAAAGGTGCCTGATATTTGGTTCCTGTTTGATCCCTGTCCAAATCAAAGCGATCGCAGCTGCACCAATGTTCTCCGGTCCCTCTGGGCCGGTTCTCTGAGACGTCCTCGGGCTCCTCGTCTGCTGGTGTTCCTGACGAAGCTACTTTAGCGTATTCTCTCACAGCTGCGCATGCTAACCATGCTAACCAGTTAGCACCGGTAGAGGCTGTAGCTCCTCAGGGATCCCACCGTAGACATTCCCGGTCCATCCGGCCGTAAACGTCTGGACATTTGAAAGCAGTCTATGGTGGTCAGACGTTAGACTCCTCTCTGGCCAACTCCTCCATCAGTGGACGCTCACCACCTGCTCCCAGCTGGAGTCTCCAGCAGCTGATGAGATGTTTCTGAAGCTGCTCTCACCTGTGTTGCAGCTGTGGGATTGGGATATGTGGATGAGGATGCCGGAGCAGAGGAAAGGGCGGGAGTGCATCATCCCCGACGTGTCCCGGTCCTACCACTTCGGCATCATCGGCCTCAACATGAACGGCTACTTCCACGTGAGAACAGATTCAGGGATCTATTGTCCATCATGTGACTCTGACACACGGCTGCGTCCTGCCGGTCGGAGGGGGCGTCCTTCCGGTCGGTGGGGGCGTCCTTCCGGTCGGAGGGGACGTCCTTCCGGTCAGAGGGGGCGTCCTGCCGGTCGGAGGGGGCGTCCTGCCGGTCGGAGGGGGCGTCCTTCCGGTCGGTGGGGGCGTCCTGCAGCACAGAGGAAGGAGACGCTTTGGAGAAGCCCAATGGAATAACGGTCTTCTCTTCTCTCTCTCTCAGGAGGTTTATTTCAAGAAACACAAGTTCAACACTGTTCCCAACGTGCAGCTGAAGAACGTGGACAGGTGTGTGTGTGTGAGTGTGTGTGAGAGTGTGTGTGTGTGTGTGTGTGAGAGTGTGTGAGTGTAAGTGTGTGTGTGAGAGTGTGTGAGTGTAAGTGTGTGTGTGTGTGAGTGTGTGTGTGAGAGTGTGTGTGTGAGTGAGTGTGTGTGCGTGCGTGAGTGTGAGTGTGTGTGTTTAATCTCATATTCTGTGTCTTGGCTGTTGGCAGCCTAAAGAAGGAAGCTTATGAAGTGGAGATCCAGAACCTGCTGAGGTGAGACGGTCAGAAGATCCTGAACCTCTGATTCCTGTTGATGTCAACCATTCTGTGTGTGTGTGTGTGTGTGTGTGTGTGTGTGTGTGTGTGTGTGTGCGCGTGTGTGTGTGTGTGTGTGTGTGCGTGTGTGTGTGTGTGTGTGTGTGTGTGATGTTTCAGAGAAGCAGAGGTGCTGGATCACACCAAGAACCCCTGTGAAGACTCCTTTTTGCCAGATTCAGAGGGGAAGACCTATGTCATGTTTATTAAGATGGACGCAGAGACGGACACGTCCACCTGGATGGAACTCGCCAAGGTACACGACTGTGTGTGTGTGTGTGTGTGTGTGTGTGTGTGTGTGGAGGGGGGGTCGAGAGCTTCAGGAGATGCACGTCAGAGGATTGTGATGGAGCAGAAGATCCAGGCCTGAGCTGAGGTATCTCCTGCTCACTCCACCTTCCTCTCGTCCCCTCAGTGCCTCCATGTCTGGGATCTAGATGTGAGAGGATACCACAGAGGCCTGTGGAGACTCTTCAGGAAAAGAAACCACGTGCTGGTGGTGGCCGTGCCCATCTCCCCCTACTCGTGAGTCCGCTTTGGATCCTCAACTCTGGTCTAGGTTCCTCGTCATAGTTCAGGATGTCTCAGGGTTCTTCAAAGCACCTTTCATCGATTTTATTGAGACGCTAAAGGAGAAATCTCAGGATTTGTTGCCTTCAGCGTCTCAGAACATCTCAGATGCTGACGCTGATCTCCTCGTGTCCCTGACCAGTGTGAGAAAACCAGCTGGGGTCAGTCCCATCCGCCTGGAGCCTCCACCCAAAGAAGAAGGAGCGCCGGTGGAGCAGATGTGAACAGGTCCTCTGGCCCCCCGGGAGTCCAGATGTTCTACTGCCTCATAAGGAAAAGGGCTGGAGCCAACTTCATCTAGCAGACTTTCTGTTTCCATGGCAACTGTTGGTGTTTTGAAATGGATGTTGCAGGCGAGCAGATGCCTTCAGTCTGTTTTAACGCCGCTTTATTTATTGTTCCTGTTAGTTTTAAACTCGGCCACTTTTCTGAAGATGAGTTCATTTGTAGAGTTTGAAATATTGACGCATTTACACGCAGATCTATTTTTGGATGAGACTGAAGGCGTCCCAGACACGTCTGTGGGCGCTCTGGTCAGGCGTCCAGGAGGACGCCCTCCTCGCCAACGCTCACATGTCTCCACCTTTCAGGCCCTCGTTTCTGGTTGAGCAGCTCGTGAAGGTGATCTTCCTCCTGCTCATCTTCTTCACCTGCTCACGCGTTCCAAGCAGAACTGTTTTTCTGACCTCCTCAACCTGCCAGGATTTGCTGAATGATTCAGTTTTATGAATCTCCACTTGCGTCTTGGTGTCGTTCTTCACATGTAGCGGCTGAGGTCACATGACCTCTCTTGTGGTCTGCACGACTGGCAGGAAGAGCCGGTGAGTCAGGCTGCTCTTTGAGAACCTCCAGATCCCAGAAGAGCTGGTTTCCCTTTACTGGGGCAATAACGTAGCTGCTGGAACATTTACCCACAATTCTGCTGCCTCGTGTGAAATGTTGGCTGAGTTCGCTGCTGCCCCCATCAGTTGGGACGGCGTGCGTGATGCTAACTAGCTAACTGGGCTCGTCCCAGTGTAACACAGCTAAAATCAGCATTAATGTGCGACACGCTCGGCTCATGTGCACAAACACTGATGGGACACTGAGGTCCTAATGATTCAGATGTTCTACAGACGTGAGCAGAGAACGAGGCTGTAAATGGAGCTCTGCTCGTTAGCGTCCGTTAGCGTCTCCACGCGTGGCGTCACTCATCGATCTGCTCATGGAGGAGATGAGGCCAAAGTCGTGGCCCTGGAACCATTTCGTGGGCTTTTACTGACCCAGGAGCAGCTGGTGCTGCTGAGGAGCAGCATCAGAGCCCCCACGACTGAAGTCCTGCCCTGTTTGACATCTGCTGGGTTTTTAAATAACACGTTTTAACTCTGGTTGAGAGGCAAGAGCAAAACACCTTTTTCATGGTCTGATTAAAGATTTTCTGAAGTGAAGATTCGTCTCCTGTTTCCTGTCTGAAGTCTCAGCCAGAGTTGGTGGAAGGCTTCGTGTGCATGTGCACGTGCACGTGCACCTGCTCCCCTCTGAGTCCAGCCAGGCAAAGCAGCACAAATGCAAATGCTGAGTTTTGGGGGCAATTTCTGTGGTGAATCAAGGGCAAATCGAAGGCTTTTTGCCCTTCAAGCTCTGGCTGATGAGATCAAGAAAGCAAGAATCATTCCAGTTTTCAGCTTTTGTACAATAAATAATATTTGCTACATTGCAGATTAATCTGCTTTGGAAATTCATTAATTTCTTATTTGCAAATGTAAAATAAGATTTATTAAGCCATCCACGCTCTGTGGGCTCATTTATCTCTACGGTGGCTGTAAAGGTCCAAAAAGGATTTTCCCACGTCTGGATTCATTATTGTAGATTTACAGTATTTAGAAATTAGCCGTGAATTTCAAGTATTACCAACAATTCTGGTTAAATGGAAGTTTGACTATTCAGGGCTACTGTTGAGACGTGCACAGCAGCTGTGCACGTAGTGGAGAATTGTGTACAATTAAGTTCTTCTTTCCTCTGGTTTCTCGGTGCGTGTGCGCGCGCGTGTGTGTAGAAATTTGACAATGACGTAATTTTAAACGAGCTCCTTTAAAGCTGAACAGTAGCTGCAACGGTGACGACGGCTAACGCTGAGGCTAGCATTAGCATTAGCATTAGCGGCAGAGACCCGCGAAAATGGCAGCCGAGGCCGCGAAGCCTCAAGGTGTTCCACGTGTGCTTTACTCGACCGGAACCCAGGAACCGCTTCAGTCCGGGTAGGATTGGGTTCTGTTTCCATCCCGAGGGTGTGATTATAACGTGGTCACCCAGGACATCGTCCTAACCTGTAAGTAGCATTAGCATTAGCATTAGGTAGCAGGATGACCCACACACCTGCAATCAGAACTTTATTCTGAAGTTTGCCATTAGAACTTGTTGAGATGTTAAATCACCCAAGTAATATTAAGTTTCATATTTTCATGTACTAGTTTTTAAAGTTGTTTTAATCAGAATCATTGTGTGTGTTTTGTTTATCATATTGTTTAAAAGGGGGTAGAGGTTGAAATCTGACGGGTGTGTGATGATCAGGACTCTTCCTGAGGAACAGACGCAGTGCTCAGGAGCCTGTGGCAGCTTCTGGAAGTGATTCCAGTATTCTGTGATAAATAAAATTCACACCCATTTAATTTATCCAGAAATGATTGTTTGTCTATTTCTTGCGTGAGGAACGCGTGGGTAAAGGTTTCCTGTCAGGAACGTCCTGGTCAGTTTTACCGTAAGTTGCACCTGCGTGAACATTTGCATCGTTCTGTGGAACTTTGCATCTAGTTTACATCGTTCTTGGAGTGAATGTTTGCATCCAGCTCTGATATAAAGAAGAGCGTCTGTGTGATTATGATGTAAATGGTGTAAATGTCATTTCTGGAATTCTAGCCTTTGCAGCTCGGATTCTGTCCCATTACTGACCTTTCTTGGTCCACTTGAGTGGAAACCAGCTGATGTTTCTACCTTCTAACAGTTTTGCTCTTCTACTGATTCTGACCCTCATGTTCTCATTCGGTTCTGATGAGACGGCAAAGACCTTCGTGGGTTGAAAGAAGAACTCTCAAAGCTTCTGGTGATTTATTGGAAACAGTTACACTGTGGTTGTCCTCTCGTGTGAACAGGAATTCACTCGTGTTCCTGGAGAACTCTCAGAGGAAGCTGAAAGGGGCTTCAGCTGATTCTCTTGTCCAGGTGACAGTACAGGTACAGGGACACGGTCATGGCAGTAATCTGAGGACACAGAGAGCTGATATCATCTTCTGTCTTTGATGACAACGTCTTTAGTTAAGAATCCTCAAAGATGTTGCTAAAGCAAAATTTAAACATTCATTCATTTAGGTTTGGCTCTAAACTTCTGCTCTTGACACCTGAAATTTGACGTTAGGGTTAGGGTTGTTTTTAAGGATGTTTTCTGTAACGCGATTGATGAAATTATCATTTCATTTGATCCACATTGCTCATTTTACCTCTAAGACTCCAATTCCCGCTGCAATTCCTCCCACAATGTTGGCGTGTTCTTTAAGGATCTCCAGGATTTGTTGGAAGCAACCCTGAGGATGAAAGTGTGATGATTCTAAATATATAATAATCCTTGATCAGGAGCCTTGACATCAAATGAAGAACTGGAACAAATCCTAATCTTTAGATTACCAAAGAACCATTGTGTGGTTTATTTTGCCCAATTTATCAATCTCGCCTCCTGAGAAATCCTTGGAATTCTCGTGTTTTCTCACCTGCACGTTGCTCCGTTGTGCCTCGCCCGGTCTGCAGGGGGAGCTGTTTGTCCAGCAGCAGCTCGGGGGCAGATTTCCTTGGTTCTCCTTCTCAAACTTGGAGCCCACAAAGTCGGTGTAGTTGGTGAAACCACAGCACTTCAGCTGGAAGGAGGAGGACAAGTCTTCAGACGGAAGATTAAGCCGGTTAATCTGTCCTAAAGCGCCCAAAACCCAACATTCCATCCTCCCTCCATTCCATCCTGCCTCCATTCCATCCTCCCTCCATTCCATCCTCCCAACATTCCATCCTCCCTCCATTCCATCCTCCCTCCACTCTATCCTCCCTCCATTCCATCCTCCCTCCATTCCATCCTCCCTCCATTCCATCCTGCCTCCATTCCATCCTCCCTCCATTCCATCCTCCCTCCACTCTATCCTCCCTCCATTCCATCCTCCCTCCATTCCATCCTCCCTCCATTCCATCCTCCCTCCACTCTATCCTCCCTCCACTCTATCCTCCCTCCATTCCATCCTCCCTCCACTCTATCCTCCCTCCATTCCATCCTCCCTCCATTCCATCCTGCCTCCATTCTATCCTCCGTCCATTCCATCCTCCCTCCATTCCATCCTCCCTCCACTCTATCCTCCCTCCACTCTATCCTCCCTCCATTCCATCCTCCCTCCATTCCATCCTCCCTCCATTCCATCCTCCCTCCATTCTATCCTCCCTCCATTCCATCCTCCCTCCATTCCATCCTCCCTCCATTCCATCCTCCCAACATTCCATCCTCCCAACATTCCATCCTCCCTCCATTCCATCCTCCCTCCATTCCATCCTCCCAACATTCCATCCTCCCTCCATTCCATCCTGCCTCCATTCCATCCTCCCTCCATTCCATCCTCCCTCCATTCCATCCTCCCTCCATTCCATCCTCCCTCCATTCCATCCTGCCTCCATTCCATCCTCCCTCCACTCTATCCTCCCTCCATTCCATCCTCCCTCCATTCCATCCTCCCTCCACTCTATCCTCCCTCCATTCCATCCTCCCTCCATTCCATCCTCCCTCCATTCCATCCTCCCTCCATTCTATCCTCCCTCCATTCCATCCTCCCTCCATTCCATCCTCCCTCCATTCCATCCTCCCTCCATTCCATCCTCCCTCCACTCTATCCTCCCTCCATTCCATCCTCCCTCCATTCCATCCTCCCTCCACTCTATCCTCCCTCCATTCCATCCTCCCTCCACTCTATCCTCCCTCCATTCCATCCTCCCTCCATTCCATCCTGCCTCCATTCTATCCTCCCTCCATTCCATCCTCCCTCCATTCTATCCTCCCTCCATTCCATCCTCCCTCCATTCCATCCTCCCTCCATTCTATCCTCCCTCCATTCCATCCTCCCTCCATTCCATCCTCCCTCCATTCCATCCTCCCTCCATTCCATCCTCCCTCCATTCCATCCTCCCAACATTCCATCCTCCCTCCATTCCATCCTGCCTCCATTCCATCCTCCCTCCATTCCATCCTGCCTCCATTCCATCCTCCCTCCATTCCATCCTCCCTCCATTCCATCCTCCCAACATTCCATCCTCCCTCCATTCCATCCTCCCTCCATTCCATCCTCCCTCCATTCCATCCTCCCTCCATTCCATCCTCCCTCCATTCCATCCTCCCAACATTCCATCCTCCCTCCATTCCATCCTCCCTCCATTCCATCCTCCCTCCATTCCATCCTCCCTCCACTCTATCCTCCCTCCATTCCATCCTGCCTCCATTCCATCCTCCCTCCATTCCATCCTGCCTCCATTCCATCCTCCCTCCATTCCATCCTCCCTCCACTCTATCCTCCCTCCATTCCATCCTCCCTCCATTCCATCCTCCCTCCACTCTATCCTCCCTCCATTCCATCCTCCCTCCATTCCATCCTCCCTCCATTCCATCCTCCCTCCACTCTATCCTCCCTCCATTCCATCCTGCCTCCATTCCATCCTCCCTCCATTCCATCCTCCCTCCATTCCATCCTCCCTCCACTCTATCCTCCCTCCATTCCATCCTCCCTCCATTCCATCCTCCCTCCATCCCTGCATTCTCTCCATCTGTCCAGAATCCATCATCATCCTGCTGTACACCAATGGAAGGTTCCTGTTTTCATCCATGTCTTCACACTAAAGTTTTGGATTTTCACACAACTGCGGCTCTTCTCGTTTCTTCTGAAACTGTTTCGGTTGTGTTGGAGCAGCAGAGCAACACTGTCTTTGGTTCCTGCTGGTCCCTCACCACCATCATCCTATTAATCCAAACCTAACAGAAGGTTTGAGGGCCGTAAATGTTCCAGAGGAACCGTCATCAACAGTCAGCTCTGAGTTTTTCTATTAATGTCTCCTGATTTTTTTTCCTGACACTATTTGATTTAGTGAACAACACTTGTGGAATCATCATATGTGTTTCTTCTCGTTCTCTGAACCTTGGGGCCTCTTGGGTGATCACATCTTTATAACAACAGTTATAATCATCACCTTACCTGTCAGCTCCACATTTATGGGACCTGACAGCGACATTAGATCTGTAGATGTGTGAAGTTACTGCTACTTAACCTCCATCATGGTGGTGTTCCAGATCTTTGTGACCACGGGATCGCTGCCGTAATCGTCCTTCAGAGCAGGAGTGGCCCAGGCTCGGAGGATCCCCTCAGCCTGAGGAAAACACACAGATCTGAGTCCAACATCTTCTGCTCTGAGCTCATGGAGCTCCAGGAGATCTTTCCTCTCTGTGACTTGTGCTCCCAGGTCGAACCTGCCCGCTTCAGCAATGCCTGGATCCAAAGTCCGTTTAAAGGGGTTAAAATCGTCTGACGGAAATCCTAAAAATAATTTTCTCCACATGGGTCCTCCCCAGAGCCCTCCAAACATTTCCTCCTTATCACAGCCTCACCACAGCCTCACCACACACTCATCACATTCTTACTTAATTAATTCACATTTTCCCTTTTTTGTTATTTTTATTAACAATCCTATCATTTTTAGTCTCAAAAGTCATGTGATGAGAGCAGAGACCACGCCTGTGTGTGTGTTAGTGTGTGTTAATGTGTGTAGGTGTGTGTGTAGGTATGTTAATGCGTGTAGGTGTGTGTGTAGGTGTGTGTGTATGTGGAGGCGTGTGAGGTGCCCGGGGGGGATGCTGGGATACATGGCACAATTAAAAGTGCCCCCCAAGAAGCCGAGAGCATGGCGGGTTATTACCAGCTGGCTAATTCATCACTGTCACTCGGGGACCTGAGCCTCACCACATGTCGTTAAACACACACACACACACACACACACACACACACACACACACACACACACACACACACACACACACACACACACACAGGACAGGAAGGACAAAGACTGCAGTAACACAACAGGAGGGTGGAGGTGATAACACATCTATCAAAAGAGGTAAAACCTCCCGTGAATGATTAAAACCACCAGCAACTCTTATTGATCTGTTTTTTACAGTTTTAAAGTCATATTGTCAGATCCCGCAGCAACAACACGGCTGGGGTCATAAACCTGTTGTGGCTGTGACACCAGGTCCGTTCACAGCTTCTGTCGAAATGTGTTGATAGAAATGTAAAAATGTCCTTTGCCGTTCAAAACCCTGGAAATGAAGAGAGGCAGTTTGAGTTACATTTGGATGCTTCTTTCCTTCATATGAAGGTTTTTGTAATTCTTTCATCATCGGGACTAATAAATCCACCACCTGGTCACTTCCCAGCCTCTGGGGGGAGTTATTTTGTGGCATTATTATGTTTATGTTATGTTATTATGTGGAATATGCACGAGTGCACGCGCCGGTCTCAGGGGGGGGTCACATGTGTAATTACACTGTTTTGCATATAAAACACAATAACATCAGTATTCCAGACGAATAAATTGAGCAGATTTCAAGGCAGAGCGACGGCCTCAGGCCATCCAAGAGTCAGGTGAGAGGTGAGATGAGAGATGAGGGGTGAGAGATGAGGGGTGAGACGTGGAGAGGGCAGAGGTCAGAGGTCAGAGGTCAGCTGGAAGCAATAACAGACAAGAGAAACCAGACGAGGGAAACAGAGGACTCACAAATGAAGAGTAGGCCAGAGCCACGACTCCAGCGGCCACTTCAGCCACGAAGATGATGAGGATGATGGAGAAGAACTGCAGGGAGACAGAGGTGATCACTGGTGATAGATCACTGGTGACAGATCACTGGTGACTGATCACTGGTGACTGATCACTGGTGATAGATCACTGGTGACAGATCACTGGTGACAGATCACTGGTGACTGATCACTGGTGACAGATCACTGGTGACTGATCACTGGTGACTGATCACAGGTGACTGATCACTGGTGATAGATCACTGGTGACAGATCACTGGTGACAGATCACTGGTGACTGATCACTGGTGACTGATCACAGGTATCAGATCACTGGTGACAGATCACTGGTGACAGATCACTGGTGACAGATCACTGGTATCAGATCACTGGTGACAGATCACTGGTGACTGATCACTGGTGACAGATGACTGGTGACTGATCACTGGTGACTGATCACTGGTATCAGATCACTGGTGATAGATCACTGGTGACTGATCACTGGTATCAGATCACTGGTGATAGATCACTGGTATCAGATCACTGGTGACAGATCACTGGTGACTGATCACTGGTATCAGATCACTGGTGACAGATCACTGGTATCAGATCACTGGTGACAGATCACTGATACCTGATCACCGATCAGGTACCAGTGATCTGTCACCAGAAGAGTTTGGGTCGACCATTAGGATGAGGAAGATTAAGTCCAACTAAAACCAAGCTTTTCTCTCAACATTGGCTTTTGGATCCTCAAGTTAATGTTTCCCAACATGATCAGAGCTGATCTGGGCAGATCTTCCTGCCGAGCTGATGTGGACGCAGCTCTCAGCAGATCCAGATACCCCCGGGGACCCTCCTCAGGTCCGAGCCACCTACCACGAGCAGCAGGCCCCTGCTCTCCCTCTGTGCTCCCCAGCAGCCCAGGAGCCCCAGCAGCACCAGCACCGCCCCGATGGCGATGCAGAAGAAGCCCACGTTGACGAACTGCATGCCCTGTCTGGAGAAGGGTCCCAGCAGCTGGAGGAAGGAGCCCCCGTCTACACTCACCCAGATCCCCATGGCGAGCAGGGTCAGACCGCCAAGCTGCAGGAGGCGGAGCCAGAAAAACATGATGAAAATGCATCTGACAGGTCAGACAAATGATAATCTGGGATTTGAATGGCAGCAGCTCAGAGGGGCCAGGAGCTCCTGAAGGGCCGATGTGGGAGTGAGAAGCTCTCTGACATCACCACGCCTTTGTGTCGGCTCTGGCCCGTCACGCCTTCCTCAGTCACAGGAGGCTCCTTTTGTCACACCGGGTCCCTCAAGCTTCCAGTTATGGATTCCTTCCATTTCCCTCCTCTGGTGTCAGGACAGCTCACAGGAACCAGAGCCGGGGACGCCAGCAGGACGAGGGGGACCTCGACTGAGGGGGGCACTAAACCTTCTGCAATGTGTTGGCGTGAGAGTCTTCTGTGACACTGAACCACTCATTCAGCTCTTCCACCTGACCCAGATTCACCTGTGGAGCCACACCAGCTGTGCTAATGTTAGCTTAGCATTCTGACAGTGTGTTTCCAACATTGTGACCAAGATGGACGAGGCTCCCTGAGCTCCTGTTCACACCGATGAGCAGCAGGACATCAGACAGTGCAGCCTGTCGGCGGCCGTGTGTGTTGGTCATGTATGGAGTGTGCACGTGCGCGTGCACGCACACACAACCACACAGCTGAACTATAAAAACATACTCACAAAGATAAGTAAGTTGAAGAAGAACATCATCAGTTTGACAAAGGTGAAGCACCCCATTTTAATCTGTAATAAAAGACTTCAATTACACGTCTGCTTGCATCAAAACACACACACACACACACACATGCTGACATACACACATACACACGCACTCACACACATTCAGACACATTCAGACACACACTCATACACACGCACTCACACACATTCAGACACACACGCACTCACACACATTCAGACACACACACACACACACACATGCTGACATACACACATACACACGCACTCACACACATTCAGACACATTCAGACACACACTCATACACACGCACTCACACACATTCAGACACACACACACACACACATGCTGACACACACACACGCGTACAGATCTTCAAGGTTTAATTATTACATTCTATTTTATAACCTCAAATTCAAATTGTCTTCAGACATTTCAAAGTGATTAAAATGATGGTTTTACCTTTTAAAAGCATTAAAATGTCAATATTCTGAAATTAAAATGTAATTTTCTTGAAACAGAAAAACCAAAACCAGATCGTTGAGGACTGGAACGAAACTTGTTGACCTTCATAAAAAGGGGCAACAGCTCCAGACCCCCTGCTGGTGTGGACCATAATGTTCCTTCAGATGGTTACTGGCTCTCACCTGCGTCAAGGTGTCGGCACAAACGTGGGAGCTGTTGAACACAACCAAACAGACCTCAGGAACCGGCGGCTGGGTTCTGCTGCTTACCTGGCTCCGGTGTTTCCAGGTGAGGACGTCTCTCCGAATGAGGTGCAGGAAGGGCAGGTACCCACCTGAGCCAGAGCTCCGAAACCTGAGCGGCTCTCCTGGGGCTGGAGGAGTGAGCTGGGTGTGGTCTGAGATGATCCAGGTGAAACCTGTTTCAGGTGGCACATCTGACCCCTGCAGGTGTGCGTCACATTCACTCACATCACCCAGACGCAACAAAAGGTGGGACCAGAACTCGCCCCCGGGTCCGGAATATGAGACGGGACAGTCCTGCAGAACCAGCCGATACGGCGAAGAAGCTCGGAGACGCTGCCCTGACCCTGACCCTGACCCTGACCCTGACCCTAACCCCTAAACCCTGACCCTAACCCCTAAACCCTGACCCTAACCCCTAAACCCTGACCCTGAACCCTAACCCTGACCCTAACCCTGACCCTAACCCCTAACCCCTAACCCCTAACCCCTAAACCCTGACCCTAACCCCTAAACCCTGACCCTAACCCCTAAACCCTGACCCTGAACCCTAACCCTGACCCTAACCCTGACCCTAACCCCTAACCCCTAACCCCTAACCCCTAACCCCTAAACCCTGACCCTAACCCCTAAACCCTGACCCTAACCCCTAAACCCTGACCCTGACCCTGACCCTAACCCTAACCCCTAACCCTAACCCTAACCCCTAAACCCTAACCCTAACCCTAACCCTGACCCTGATCCTGACCCTAACCCCTAAACCCTGACCCTAACCCCTAACCCTAACCCTGACCCTAACCCTGACCCTGACCCTGACCCTAACCCCTAACCCCTAAACCCTAACCCTAACCCCTAACCCTAACCCTGACCCTGATCCTGACCCTAACCCCTAAACCCTGACCCTAACCCCTAACCCTAACCCTGACCCTGATCCTAACTCCTAACCCTGACCCTAACCCCTAACCCTAACCCTGACCCTAACCCTGACCCTGACCCTGACCCTAACCCCTAAACCCTAACCCTAACCCCTAACCCTAACCCTGACCCTGATCCTAACTCCTAACCCTGACCCTAACCCTGACCCTGACCCTAACCCCTAAACCCTAACCCTAACCCCTAACCCTAACCCTGACCCTGATCCTAACTCCTAACCCTGACCCTAACCCTGACCCTGACCCTGACCCTAACCCCTAACCCCTAACCCCTAAACCCTGACCCTGACCCTGACTTTAACCCTAACCCTGACCCTGACCCTGACCCTAACCCTAACCCTGACCCTGACCCTGATCCTAACTCCTAACCCTGACCCTAACCCTGACCCTGACCCTGACCCTAACCCCTAACCCCTAACCCCTAAACCCTGACCCTGACCCTGACCCTAACCCCTAACCCCTAACCCCTAACCCTAACCCTGACCCTGACCCTAACCCTAACCCTAACCCTAACCCTGACCCTGACCCTGACCCTTCAGCTCCAGGCCTGGCTGGTAGCAGTTTGGAATTGTGAATGTGACCTGTTCTAAAGACCAGGAGCTCCAAACGGTCTCTGATGGTTCCACAGCTTTATTAAGGACTCAGCTACAGAGGTGTGAGCGGTACTGCAGCCAGCCACCGGGGGGCGTTTAGTGATCTATTGGACCTTTATTCAAGCCACACAGTCCAGCTGAGATTAAACGCTTCTTGGGAGTCCTGTGAAAAGCTACTCACGTGTCAGTGGTGGATAAGGTCATTAAATATGACAAATCTTGTCTGCTCACATCATCGAGAGCAGTGATGCTGGTCCTCACACAGCAGGAACACGATCTTTTCCCCCTGCTGTAGACCTCCACCGGCGAATCCTCATCTCAGCCTTTGTTCTCCTGGCCCTGCTGGGTGTCGTGACGGCCTCTGGCCGGCAGAGGGGGGTGTTTGCTGGGTGTCGTGACGGCCGCTGGCCGGCAGAGGGGGGTGTTTGTTGGGTGTCGTGACGGCCGCTGGCCGGCAGAGGGGGGTGTTTGCTGGGTGTCGTGACGGCCGCTGGCCGGCAGAGGGGGGGTGTTTGCTGGGTGTCGTGACGGCCGCTGGCCGGCAGAGGGGGGTGTTTGCTGGGTGTCGTGACGGCCGCTGGCCGGCAGAGGGGGGTGTTTGCTGGGTGTCGTGACGGCCGCTGGCCGGCAGAGGGGGGTGTTTGCTGGGTGTCGTGACGGCCGCTGGCCGGCAGAGGGGGGTGTTTGCTGGGTGTCGTGACGGCCGCTGGCCGGCAGAGGGGGGGGTGTTTGCTGGGTGTCGTGACGGCCGCTGGCCGGCAGAGGGGGGTGTTTGCTGGGTGTCGTGACGGCCGCTGGCCGGCAGAGGGGGGTGTTTGCTGGGTGTCGTGACGGCCGCTGGCCGGCAGAGGGGGGTGTTTGCTGGGTGTCGTGACGGCCGCTGGCCGGCAGAGGGGGGGGTGTTTGCTGGGTGTCGTGACGGCCGCTGGCCGGCAGAGGGGGGTGTTTGCTGGGTGTCGTGACGGCCGCTGGCCGGCAGAGGGGGGTGTTTCCTGGGTGTCGTGACGGCCGCTGGCCGGCAGAGGGGGGTGTTGAGCCGTAGAGGCTGTTGCTTCTCGGTCGTTTCATTGTTCTGCAGCTTCAGCTGGTGACCGTTGCTCTTCTTTGTAAAGGAATGTTCTCCTCTTTGTCTCCGACCATCTCACCATGCAGGGGAAATGCTAAGCTGTTTGAGGAACGCCTCCCTCCTAGTTAAACTAGTTTGTGATAAGAATCAGACAGGCTGCAGATGTTTTCTTTTGCCTTATTTCAAGCTTGGATGGATCTGAGGGCCATAAACAGCATCTTTTTTTGTTCATGTTTGTTCCATTTTAAGTCCTCTTGAGTTGAAATCCATTTCCTCTGAGCTGCAGGCAAAAAACATGGCCCCCCACCCCCACCCCAAAGTGCCACCTTGTTGCAGAGTAGCCGGCATCAGCTGTAATATCACTTTAATGGCCTCATTGTGAGTTATGACAATCTTAGCCACACAGTCATTAACCCGCCAGTCTTTAATCTGGGAGAGAGGAGCACCTGTCAGGCTTCGTTAGCCATTAAACCGTTAATAATCTCTGCCCACACACACTCGCGCTGCAAAAAGAAATTATTAGTCAGGTGCTTTTTCATCTTCTCTTGATGGAAGCTGAGATCTTGGCTGAGATGGGGAAGGTAAAAAACAGGGGTCTCTTAATGAGGTCTGTTAGAGTGAGTATCAGTGCCCCCCCAGGGCCCCCAGCGCCGTTATACATCCACCACTGTCGGGCGGTGCCATTACACTGGTCCCGTAAATCCCCCGTGAGCGCTGAATCACTCCTGAACCTGGTTTTAAGGCTGATATAATGGTGCCCAGTTGTGTGCTGGGCAGCTTTAATGGTCCTAATGCTCATTAAAAGCTCCTGGTGGCTCCTGGTGACCAGCCCACCGACCAGGTCAGACCAGCCCGTCGTGGTGGACGCCACCTTTGACGGGTGCGGCTGGCTGACACAATAATGGTCAGCTGATCGCTTCATGCTGGAAAAGTAGCTTTAATAAAGTCATTGATCACCTCAGCAGCTCTGTCAGCTGAAGAGATTGTTTTTCTTGATGCCTCGTCCCACCTGAACACCCCAGCAGCCTGTCTGTCTGTCTGTCTGTCTGCCTGCCTGCCTGCCTGCCTGCCTGCCTGCCTGTCTGTCTGTCTGTCTGTCTGTCTGTCTGTCTGTCTGTCTGTCTGTCTGTCTGTCTGTCTGCCTGCCTGTCTGTCTGTCTGTCTGTCTGCCCGTCTGTCTGTCTGTCTGCCTGCCTGCCTGTCTGTCTGTCTGTCTGTCTGCCCGTCTGTCTGTCTGTCTGCCTGCCTGCCTGCCTGTCTGTCTGTCTGTCTGTCTGTCTGCCTGCCTGCCTGCCTGCCTGCCTGCCTGTCTGTCTGTCTGTCTGCCTGCCTGCCTGCCTGCCTGCCTGCCTGTCTGTCTGTCTGCCTGCCTGTCTGCCTGCCTGTCTGTCTGTCTGTCTGCCCGTCTGTCTGTCTGTCTGCCTGCCTGCCTGTCTGTCTGTCTGTCTGTCTGCCCGTCTGTCTGTCTGTCTGCCTGCCTGCCTGCCTGTCTGTCTGTCTGCCTGCCTGCCTGCCTGCCTGCCTGCCTGTCTGTCTGTCTGCCTGCCTGCCTGCCTGCCTGCCTGCCTGCCTGTCTGTCTGTCTGTCTGCCTGCCTGCCTACCTGCCTGCCTGTCTGTCTGTCTGCCTGCCTGCCTGTCTGCCTGCCTGTCTGTCTGTCTGTTTGTCTGATAGGATTCACACCTCCTGGCTTAAGAAGCTGCCCTCGATGAACGCCTGGTAGCACAGATGCTACAGCTGCTAACATCAGGGAACCCCCCAGAGAGGCTGACCCAGGGCCGCACAGTCCTCATAATGGACCCCCAGAAGGGCTCAAGACCACCTGCCTCGTGTCTGAGGGACTTTCCTCGGTGCTCTTGTCCTGGCCAGACCGGAACAGAGAAAATACGATCTGATGGATCAGTCCAACATCCAATAATGCTGCAACAGCATTGATCAGTAGGACTGGAACCTGGCCTGGACCCTGGTCTAGACCCTGCTTCGGACCTGATCTGATCCCAGGTCTGACCCACTCTGGATGAGCTTCACTCTCTTATTGTGGCTAAACCATCATGTCCACACTTCAGATTGATGATTTCTTTGGAGTCAGAGCAGATTTAGAAGGTAAATCTGGGGCCTTTTCTGTGTCTCCTGCTCTCTAATTGATCACGTACACATTAGTGTTGCATATTAATTCCCAGCAATCCATTAAGCCACAGGAGGTCTGTGCTCTATAAATCAAAACTAAGAGGCTGGATAATTGCCTCTTACAAAGGAGCAGCTTTGGAAAAGAGGGAAGGGGAGCGTCAGGAGAAGGGATGAAAGGATGGAGAGGAGCGGCGGTGCTGTGTGGCTGCCTCTGACCTGAAGCCTCCTTTGTTCTATGACTGATGGCAACAGTGACGCTCATCGGTTACGAGCCCCTGCAGCCGCGGGCTCAACCCCACCGACGATAGGACCACTGAGCAGCAGCAGCATATAGGAGCCCATCCTCACAGGACTGAGCAGGAGCTGCTGAATTAGCTAAAAGGGTCATTTACGTGCAGCTCATCGCTCTATTTATCTACCACTGCTTTGCTCTTGTGCTTTCCCTTCCTATCTCCATTTGTCTCTGCAGCTGTAATTGAATCTGCTCTAATAATCGTCGTACCTCCAGGATAATAAGGTGGCTGTTAGCGATAACGGATTCAAGTTCGGAAACTTTCATTTCCCCCCGCGTGGTTCTAATGTACTTACAGGGACACACTGACACCACCTAATCTATTTAGTGGCTCTTAAAGGAGCTGACTGTCCAGGGTCCAGGCCTGCCTAGAGTCCAGGCCTGCCCAGAGTCCAGGTCTGCCCGGAGTCCAGGTCTGCCCGGAGTCCAGGTCTGCCCGGAGTCCAGATCTGCCCAGAGTCCAGGACTACCTTGAGTCCAGGACTACCTTGAGTCCAGGACTACCTTGAGTCCAGGTCTGCCCGGAGTCCAAGTCTGCCCAGAGTCCAGGACTACCTTGAGTCCAGGTCTGCCCAGAGTCCAGGACTACCTTGAGTCCAGGACTACCTTGAGTCCAGGACTACCTTGAGTCCAGGACTACCTTGATTCCAGGTCTGCCCAGAGTCCAGGACTACCTTGAGTCCAGGACTACCTTGAGTCCAGGTCTGCCCAGAGTCCAGGACTACCTTGAGTCCAGGCCTGCCCAGAGTCCAGGAGTCAGGAATGTTGTGTGAGCTGGGACAGTTTTGTCTCCTGGTGTCCCTTTTCTTCAGGTTCAGGTTTCAGGGTTCAGGTTTCTTTGAGCTCTTCTCAGATGGACACGAGTCCCGTCGCCACCTGAACGGTTGCTGGTTTGAATGCTTGTAAATCGTTTGGCCATTTCAAAAGCTGTGAAAGGAAGTAGTGGAGCGTAAAATTTGATGGTCTGCCCCTCTTCTGCAGCCTCCCATTACTGCCCTCAATCATTCCAGCGTCTGTTCCTGTCCTTTCTTCTCCTGCTGGACCTTTGCAGCTCTGTCCCAACAGAAGCTGCCAGGTGATGAGGTGCCGTCTTTGTCCCACTGTCGCAGAAGTTTTAGCCGTTTTGAGAAGTAAACAATGAATCTACGTTACTGCGTAGGAGATGGTTTTATCCCAGTCAGTCGGTCAGGATACACACACGGACGCATGCGGAGAGATCTCTATTGAGTCTTCACAGTTCTGATCTCATATAGCCGAAGGCCGGTCTCTGAGGCGCGGACACAGGACGTCTTCACAGTAGGCGCGCGCTGCGTCCACCGCAGGTGTTCGCTACCTTCACAGCAGGTGTTCAGCTGGCACAAGAAGCTGAATGACTGAGAACGCCCCCCCCCCCCCCCCCCCCCCCAATCGTTTGACGCTGGTCTCCTTTGAACTTTTGTTTCTTGCAAATGCATGAGGTGGCAAACGGACTTGATCTGCTCTCCTAAATTCCCATTTCACCCCTTCCTTTTGCACTCAAATTCCATTTCACCACCTGTTCCTCAGGTACGTCAAACCCAGTCCTCGAGGGCCACGATCCTGCCGGGTTTTCTATCCCACTGAATGCATTTTCAGCCTGGTAGGACAGAAAACCCGGCAGGATCGTGGCCCTCGAGGACTGAGTGTGACACATGTGCACCAGTTTGTTTAACAGTTTATTCTCCTCCCATCATAGTGGAGCATCCTGTCATCGTCTGGCTCCAGGTCAGCAGTAACCTACAGAAGCACAGACCATCTGACACCTGCAGACATCAGGGACTAACTCGTCCAAAACGTCTCAGCTGTGGACATGGAGGTGCTTGAGATGTCTTCATCCTCTTCCGTTGGTCACAGCTCCTGACCATCCGTGAGGCTCTCACCGCTGTGGCACATCATGTGGGCCAGTGGCGCAATGGATAACGCGTCTGACTACGGATCAGAAGATTCTAGGTTCGACTCCTGGCTGGCTCGTTTATTTTTGATCAGCCATCTTTTATGGGATGGTCTGCTGGTCCAGCATCATGGACAGGGACAGGAAGAGGATGGACAGACTGGTGAGGAGGGCCAGCTCTGTCCTGGGATGCTCCCTGGACTCAGTGGAGGTGTTGGTAAACGGGAGGATGATGGCTAAGCTGTCCTCCATGTTGAACAACACGCCCCCCCCCCTACAGGACACCCTGACTCCACCCTCGCTGGGTGAAGGAGAGGTATCGCAGATCTTTCCTGCCGGCTGCTGTCAGACTGCACAACAAACATAACGATGCTAGCACAGACTGAATATTATATATTCTGAGATGTATATTGTATGTGACATATCTTGCTGGTTGGTATCAAAACCTTTTTGCTGTATTTGGCATCTGTGAGCTGGAGAATGAGCTCTTAATGGAGCCTCATGGCAGCGTTAGGGTGGCGTAAGACCAGCCCCCCGTGGCGGTTATTGGCTATTGCTCATTTGGTCCCAGTCCTTCATCATACCTCCTCCAGAGAGGTCTGGACCCTCCAAAACATCACCAAACCTCTGTGTGCATCTCCCAGCTCGACTGACCCGATTTAAACTACAGAGCACTTCATTCATCACCGAGAGCCTGTTGGACACGTCTGCTGGATGTGGACAGTCTGGATCTGAAGACGCGGCCCCGGGCACAGGTAACGACAGCCCTTATTACAGCCAAATGGACCCCCAGCCTGGTGTGGCCTTCTCCCTGGTGGCTTATCTAAGGTGAGAGAGCCTCTGAAGGTGAGAGAGCCTCTGAAGGTGAGAGAGCCTCTAAAGGTGAGAGAGCCTCTAAAGGTGAGAGAGCCTCTAAAGGTGAGAGAGCCTCTGAAGGAGGGAGAGCCTCTAAAGGTGAGAGAGCCTCTAAAGGAGAGAGAGCCTCTAAAAGTGAGAGAGCCTCTAAAGGTGAGAGAGCCTCTAAAGGTGAGAGAGTCTCTAAAGGTGAGAGAGCCTCTAAAGGTGAGAGAGCCTCTAAAGGTGAGTGAGTCTCTAAAGGTGAGAGAGCCTCTAAAGGAGAGAGAGTCTCTATAGGTCAGGGACCTAACGGCATCCATGACGCCTGCCCATCAAGCCAAGCAGAACCTCCATCTGAATTCAGAATCTCATCTCTGGCTCCAGCCAGTCAGTAAAATATATATATACTTTTGATTTACTGGACACGCGGAGCGGCTAGAGGACGTTAATCAGGCGCCGTATATGCTCGCCTATAGAGCTGTAGGCTTGAAATATGGCTGCCATAAAGAGCAGGCAGGAGGGGTGGAGGAGTGTGTTTGATTGGAGGGGGGACACTGAGTCTCTTTGTCTCTCTCCTGTCCCCTCTTATTGCCTCGGCTCCGTGTGTCGTCTCCCGTCCTCGCCGTCCACAGATGGTCGGTCAGCTCGTTAACTTTAATAAATCCAGCATCAATTAGAGCTGCAGCGCTAATTAGGATGCTGCAGAGGTGAAGCTAGTGGTGCTAGCCCCCCACCTTTCAAGAATGGCTCCTGAGCGGGGCTGTGCCAGGAAGGACAACAGACTGATGTGTGACATCACTTCCTCTGACCTTGACGGCTTCATTGCTCATCATCAGAGCTGCTTCTGTCCCAGAACTCCAAGAACATTTATGGAAACCACACTGACACCCTTCCAGCCCCCCTTCATAGGGGTACAGCCACTTTATTCTGTGTGTGAGTGTGTGAGTGTGTGAGTGTGTGAGTGTGTGAGTGTGTGAGTGTGTGAGTGTGTGAGTGTGTGTGTGTGTGTGTGTGTGTGTGTGTGTACGTGAGGGCTGAAATCAGCCACACCGTTAATGTGAACAGGGTTCCTGGTGTTGATAAAGACGTCTCTCAGTCGTGGAGGGTTTGTTGGGTCCTGCTGCTCTCTGGGGGCTGGAATGAAGATGGAATCTTCCTGTCCTGGTCTCTCTGAGCCCAGCTGGTGTCCAGGAGGACTGCAGAAGCTGAAGCAACGTCCAGATCAGACGATCGTGGAGTCATTTCTCCAAATGATGCTTTGTCTTCTCTGGCCAGTGTGGCTCCATCCTCCTTTAAATCTAATCATGGAGGGTTTTTCCAGCAGAAAGGGAGCTTCGGCTCCTGGTCCTTGTGTAAACACCAGGGCTGATCGCTCTGGGCTGCTGTGTATGAGGAATGGGGGGGGGGTCATAACCATCCTTCGGGGACTCGTCGGGGTCATCTCTGATTTCATAAGACAGCAGGAAATGGAATGAAGGTAGCAGAGGTCATCTTCTCTGCTCTGGAACCTGTATGGAGTGCAGAAGCTCCGCCCCTTCTCAGTCCTTGTTTATTTAAAAAGAACATGTTTCAGTTTTCCTAAAGACTTTTTGTGGTCATCAATCAGATCTCTGATCTGCCAGAAGTCCCACTGTGTTCTTCAGACTGTGGAGAGAGAACGAGTGGTTGGGGCTCCACAACTAACTTCTGCTTCCCTGAAACAACCAGAAAGCTTCAGCTGTACTGGTTTCAGTCTTGACTGCTCCTGAAGCTTCACTGCTGCCCACAGCCCCTCGCTTCTCTTTCCCAGTGTTCCCAGCTTTGCCTCCAGGCTCCTCAGAGGCCAGTACAGGCTGCCGAAGTCACGTTTTCCAGCAGGGTTTAGTCCTGGTTCATAGGTGCTGCTCAGAGACGTGGACCCTGGAGGACTGTTGGTTGACGTCTCCCTGGATCTTTGAGGTGTACTGAGGCTCAGAGGTGAAGGAACGGCAGCAGCACCAGAGCCCCTCCCTCAGTCCGTCAGTCTGTCAGGTACCAGCCTGATGTGGTGGTTCTGGGCTGAGGTCCACCTTCAGTCAGCCGGAGAGGACGGGGGTGTGTTGGTGTGAGACAGGATCGGAGCAGCGAACATATACGTGCATAGCCCAAAGAGAGGCACACGCACACGCACACGCACACACACACACACACACGCACACACACACACACACACACACACACACACACACGCACACACACACACACACACACACACACACACGCACACGCACGCACACACACACACACACTCTGCTGAGTAACGTGTGCGTGTGCGTGTGTGTGTGTGTGTGTTTTTGTGTGTGTGTGTGTGTTCTGCATGACTGACCTATCAAGGGGACGTACCGGCTCCGCCAGCGTGTGTGTTTGTCTTCGTTTCCATGCCCCCCCCCCCCCACACACACACACACACACACACCTATTTGCCTGCTCACTGACTGTAAAATGCCACTAAATCAACCAGGGACGTTTAATGACTCTATGCTGAAACGGAGTCTCCACCTTTTGTCCTGGAAAGTCTCGTGTTATCAGATGAAATGAAGCCTGAGATGTAAAATCTTCGATTTGGAAAGAGCCCGAGGTTTCAGGTGTCACCTGTGTTTATGTTATTATCCAAAAACATGTTGATAGATGAAAATAACCTTTTCCCCTCATGCAGGCATTTGTGGCCATAAGAGAGGGTTGCAGGAATCACTTCAAACATTTTAAACAAAGAAACTGTCGAGGCGTCCTTATCCAGGCCGCCTCTAGGGGGCACTGTAGGACATTCTTGAGCAGCGCACAAAGAAGAGCTGCACCATATAGAGGCTGTACGTTGCAGAGGAAGAGAACAAAGGAGGTGCATTCAAACTCTGATCTGCAGTCAGAGCACGTTTGCATCTCTGCTGAAAAACATCCTATTGAGAGTTGGGAGGACCTTCAAAGTTTTCCTCTACTTCCTGTTTATCAGACAAAAGGTCAAGCGTGTCCCCGTGCTGCATGTCTGACAGCAAGGACAAAAACCAGATAATGAGGTTCTGGTATCTGTCGTCGTTCCTCCCAGTTTCTGTGTTGATGGTAATGATGGTTGAGGAAAAGTTGATCTTGAACCAGGAGAAGAAAAGAATGATGGGAAGCCCAGATTCATCAGGCAGGAACCATAGCAGAGTGAGTTATGGGATGGATGTTGCCGAAGGCAGCCAAAGGATTTAGTTCCTATAGAAGAACAAGATAAACCCAGATTTGCCTTGATCAGTTTTTGTTGTAAAAATCAAGATTTGAAAACAAAAATTCTAAACATTTTCTATCCGAATCCTCCTAAAATGCAACTGTTGTGATTTTCCAACCCTTTTCTTGACTTTTTTGCTAATTTCTGACCCCCGAGGTTCGATATGCAGATCTATGATGGGATGCGTCCCGCTGCAGTGGTGCTCGCTGCTCTTCTGTCACCCGTCTGGATATACGTCTGATTTAATGGGAGCTGGTAGATACAGGTGTCATTCTGACACTGTTGGGGTCCAGGGTTCCAGGATGTGTGTTGCTTGCTTTCTCCTGCAGGGACGGGTTGTTGTTGGACGCTAATACCACTGTGTTTTATCTGCTTTCAGGTCCAAGAGAAAACCCAGCCCTAAGAGAACTCTCTGAACAGGATGGACCCGGCGGACCAGGATGCGGAGAGTCAGATGGAGATGGAGGGGATGGGGATGGGGATGGGATGGGATGGAGGCACTGGCTGGAGGGTGCGGCTCAACCGTTTGTTGTGTGGACTGACCATAGGAACCTCACCTACCTTGGGAACACCAAGAGGTTCAACTCTCTGCAGGCTCGGTGGGCCCTGTTCCTGGGACGGTTTCGGTTCACACTTACGTACCACCCTGGCTCACGCAACCTAAAGCCAGACGCCCTGTCCCTCCAGTTCGCCTCCGATCCTGTGGACGCGGATCCGGACCCCATCTTACCCCCTTCCTGCATCCTGGGGGCCTCATAGCAGGTGGAGGAGAGAGTCCGAGAGGCCCAGCAATCAGCCCCAGATCCAGGTGGGGGTCCACTGAACCGGCTGTTCGTCCTGGAGGCCACCTGGGTTTCAACCGCACAGTTCCTCTGACAGCGGTTCTGGTGGCCCTCCATGACCCGAGACACCAGGGACTACATAGCGGTCTGCCCCGTGTGCGACAGAGTAAAGTCATCCCACCAGCCACCTGCGATAGGCTTCTCACTGGCCTCCCTCCTTCTGAGGGTCATCAGGTTGTCCTGACCATGGTCGACCGAAGACAGCTCACTTCATTCCCCTCCCAAAGCTCCCGTTGGCGGCGGAGACAAGGGAGCTCCTGGTCCGGCACGTGTCCTGCTTCCATGGGATCCTGTGAGACATTGTGTCCGACTGGGGTCCACAGTTCTGCTCTCAAGTGTGGAGGGCCTTCTGCTTGGCACTGGGAGCTTCGGCCAGCCTCACGTCAGGGTACTATCCACAGGCCAAAGGGCAGGCGGAGAGGACCAGAGCCTGGAGGACGCCCCAAGGTGTGTGGCAGCCTGGAATCTGTCCACCTGGAGCACCTACCTGCCCTGGGTGGAGTACACCCACAACTCCTTGGTCTCAGCATCCACCGGACTGTTCCCCTTCATGTTGTCTCCCTTGTACCAGCCCCCGTTGTTCAAGGTCCAGCAGGAGGAGGTGGTGGTGCCCTCGGTACAGGCCAACATACGTCGGTGCAGGAGGATGTGGAGGCAGGTCCGCGTTGCACTCTTGCAGTTTCCCCAGCGCTCACAACGGTAGGCCAATCAGCGCCGGACACCAGCCCCGTCCTATCAGCTGGGTCAGAGGGTTTGGCTGTCCACAAAGGAACTCCTGCTCCAGGTGGAATCTCGGAAGCTGGCTCCACGCTTCGTTGGCCCTTCAAGATGGAGCGGGGGGTGAACCCCCCAGCCGTCCGCCTGAAGCTTCCCCAGGCATTAAGGGTACACCCCACGTTCCACGTGTCCAAGGTTAAGCCAGTCGCTGAGTCGGATCTGGTCCCTCCATCCGAGCCCCCACCTCCCCCCATATTGTGACTGGGGAGCCTCCTAGGAAGAGGGTTCCAGTTCCTGGTCGATTGGGAGGGGTACGCCCCTGAGGAGCAATCGTGGGTCCCCCACTGTTTCATCCTGGACAACAGCCTCCTCCGCGACTTCTACTGCGCCTTCCCGGACAAGCCTGAATGGCCTCCATGGTAGACCTGACTCCGGTTTATTCGTGTTGTACTTGTAGTTCTAAAGACGTTGTTGTTGGACACGAAGTGTTTTGCCTGCTTTCCCTAACAGACACGTATCGGAGAGCTGTGTGTGTGTGTGTATGTGTGTGTGTGTGTGTGTGTGTGTGTGTGTGTGTGTGTTATAAAGAGAGATAGGGTGAAGGCAGACCACAGGATATTGAAAATCTCATTTCCCTCCATTTGTCTCCTTAACGTCTTTGCTGCTGGCCACAGCTGTAGAATGGATCATACATTCTGACACAGCCCCTTTCCTTATCTGTGTGTGTGTGTGTGTGGGTGTGTGTGTGTGGGTGTGTGTGTGTGTGTGGGTGTGTGTGTGTGTGTGTGTGTGTGTGTTCTCGTTTGGATATGCAGCCCCCTCCAAATAAAATACATAGACATATATAGCTGGTTAATGGGCTGTGTATGAGACACACGTTTAGAGGTGCACGTGTGCACAAGATCACACACCCGTGTGCATTTCACTGGCAAAGTGAGGACATTTAATCTGGTTTGGTTAAAGGGTCAAGGGACAGACGGAGGTCAGACGGAGGTCAGAGGGGGGTCAGAGGGGGTGAGAGGGGGGTCAGAGGCAGGGCTACTGTTGTTGCTGCTGTAGCTGCTGTTGCTGCGGCTGCTGTTGCTGCAGCAGCTGCTGTTGCTGCTGCTGTTGCTGCTGTTGCTGCGACTGTTGCTGCGGCTGCTGTTGCTGCTGCTGTTGTTGCTGCTGCTGTTGCTGCAGCAGCTGCTGTTGTTGCTGCTGCTGCTGCTGTTGTTGCTGCTGCTGTTGCTGCTGCTGCTGCTGCTGCTGTTGCTGTTGTTGCTGCTGCTGCAGCTGCTGCTGTTGCTGCTGTTGCTGCTGCTGCTGCTGCTGCTGCTGCTGTTGCTGCTGCTGCTGCTGCTGCTGTTGCTGCTGTTGCTGCTGTTGCTGTATCTGCTGCTGTTGCTGCTGCTGTTGCTGCTGTAGCTGCTGTTGTTGCTGCTGTTGCTGCTGCTGCTGCTGTTGCTGCTGTAGCTGCTGTTGTTGCTGCTGCTACTGCTGCTGCTGTTGTTGCTGCTGCTGTTGCTGCTGCTGCTGCTGCTGCTGCTGCTGCTGCAGCTGCTGCTGCTGCTGCTGTAGCTGCTGCTGCTGCAGCATCAAGCGGAGGCAGACATCGACTCAGGGTCCCTCTGCTCTCCTTCCCTTTGGGGGTCTCCCAGGCCTGCCCAACAGGGAGGAGACCCCTGGATAGAACCAGACCCTGCTGGAGGCGTCTCAGGAGGTTTTGCTGTCATGAAAGCGTGTGTTCAGTGTTGCCTGGGGAGGGCAGCACACTCTCTAATCCCAGATGAGACGGAAGAGCACTCAGATGCAGGAAGAGGGATGAGGGTTGCCTTCAGAGAGGGTGTGACCCCCTGACCTCGGTGTGAGTCCCCACTGCTCGTTTGTGTGCAGCTGATGAGCTCAAACCATTGTAACCAAGCTGATTTCTCCCAGTCTGAGAAGATGAAACTTGGCACCTGCTGGAGGTTCCAGCTCCATCAACCCTCGAGCCGAGTTGCCAAACCTGCCCAGTAAATAAGCTGTGAATCTTGATTAAATAGGTGAGCGGGTCACACCTGGGTTCTGACGTTGGTCTTCATAAGTTTTATATGAACCTATTTGAACAGAACTCTGAACATGAACAAGCACATCTGAACATATAAACAAAAACTTCTTCTGTACTGAGGTTTTGCTGCGTGATGATCAATTCTCACATGTTCTGAAGCCTGTTGGAGCAGGTGATCCACTGGTCCTCACACTCCACCATTTATTGGTTCTCCTCCGCAGTTAAATGCTGAAAACCAGTCACAGTCACAGTTGGGGAGGAAGCTGCGAGCCATCAATCACCACCGGTCTCCTCTTCATCACTTCCACTTTTGCTCATCCACTTCCTGTCGGCAGTAAATCGTGGCCCAATTAACCTTTCTGTCCCAGTTCTTCTGTGTTGAAGGTAAACAATTAAAGACAGCATGTTCCTGACTGACACCTCACTGTTGCTGTAATTTGATTACTGTCCAGATAAATGAGTCCAGAGCCTCCGGCAGCTCCAGGGGATCCTCCTCACTGGTATCTCCTACAGGGGAGTGTGGGAGAAAGGATGAACGTCATCCAGTCTGGGAGGAGATTGATCTCGTATCCAGGGTCCTTGATTAGAGCTGCACGCTAATATCAGCACAACATCCGAGGAGTCGATAGGTGGGAAAGGTCAACGCCGGCCCTTTGATGTCTCTGCTAATGTGCATCAGCATTGGAACCAGAACCTGTTGCTGAACCTGAGTTGGTTCCTGCTCCGCTCAGCTCAGCGCACGTTCTGCTGCTCCATGTTCTTCACTTCATATCTCAGAAGACGGGAACACTTTCCAGGATCCGCCGGGGAAAAGGTGAGCGTTTGGATAAATGGGCGGGGCCACAAACAGCTGATCTGAAGGTTAATTGCTCACATGACGCCAACATTAACTTCACGCTCCCTCATCATTGTCAGAAATCTGTAGAACTTCCATGGAATCATTGAGCAAATGTTGGAGTCTGTGGTGGTGCTTATTGATTGATTGATTGATTGATTGATTTAGACACCCGTGCAGAGGATTTGTCAGAGATAATTCCTTCGCTAACACCAATAAATGACCTTTAATAAAAAGGTATCGGTGACACAAAGACATTTCCGAACAATCTGCCGGGTTTGTAGCTGCTCCGTAGAGACCAGAAACCTTCTCTGGTACAGCTCATTTACAGGAGAATGTTGTACCTGTGCGTCATGGTAACGGAGGAGCCACTTCAGCCCCATCTCCTGTGTGTTGCCAGTGAGGGATTAATAACCCGCGTGTTTGTGGAAGCCTCTGCTGATGGTTTCTCGCCAGGATGGAGGCGGCTCCATTAGCCCGCTGTGCAGCGCGAGTGATGGATGTGACCCTCGTGATGAGTTCCTGAGCAGCAGTCCAACAGATCACAGGATCTCCTTCAGGCTCATGCTGTCTCTCTTCTCTCTACACAAACACTCTCAGCTAACAGCTAACGGCTAACAGCTAACGGCTAACAGCTAACGGCGGATGCTTTGATTGGACTCTGCGAGTTTGCTGAGATCATAAATGGTTCAACAGGAGACCCACTGTGCCGTCTTCAGCAGGAACCTCTGATTCTTTTTCATGCCCTTCAGCAGTACTCAGATTACAGGGAGGGAGTCCAGTAGGATCTCCCAGGACTCTACTGGAGGAGGAGCTGATGGAGCAGTTGAACCTGCTGCTATCACCAAACCTCAAATCCACTTCTGGAGCGGAGACCAGTTGAATCCTCAGGACTGCTGAGCTTTTCTGCTCTGACATCCATAAAAATGACATCTGTTCACCAGCAGATCCCTTTTGAAAGGACCGTGTAGATGTTGTCCACCTTCTCATCTTCTGCTTGTGTGAGAGACCGACTGTGTTGATTTAATGCCCCTGCATTAGAAAATGCCCCCAGTGGTGGCGCTAATCTGTCAGCGCTAACATCCGTATTCCTCTGTGGGTTTGGATCAGACCTTTGACAATAAACACTGGTATTCACGACTTCACGTGAAGATCTGCAACACACTCCTTCAGCGCGTCCCACGTTGAGGCCGAGCATGAACGCGTTGATCTCCAGGACCAGGAGAGTTCCTGAGAGGAGTAGCAGAACCTCCAGTCTGGCTGTGATGCTGCACCTCAGAAACCGTTCTCATTGGTGCACAGAAGGGAACCAGGTTTTTACATCACCAACGAGGAGTCACAGGATTCCGTCATGGAGGAAGATCTCACCTCCATGATTTTACAACAAGTTCTATTGACTATTTAGAGTTGCAAGTTTAGCAAATGTTGGCACAAGTGTGGAGGCGCTGAGGTCTCCTGTCACACCCAGCGTCCTCGGCTGCACCAGTGAAATGGATGGAACCGAGCCTTGGAGGTTCTGACGCACCTGGAGCAGGTTCACCTGTGTTGACCATGAACGCTGCAGCAACAGCAACTGCAGATGTGCAGCGTCGCAGGGAACAATGAAAACACTCCTCAATCGCTCCCACCTTTTAAACATTACTGCTGTGTGTGTGTGTGTGTGTGTGTGTGTGTGTGTGTGTGTGTAAGCAGATGCGCTGCTGAGCTCAGCTCCTCTATCATGGAGATTTAATAGACCATAACAATAAAAGGAGCATTTTGACTGCGTCCAGGGGGAAATCAGCACGACTCTGCAGCCTCAAACAGGCTCCTGAAGCCTCCAGTGAAGGAGGAGACAGCAAAGGCATCACGGGAGCTCCACTCTGACTCTGCAGCCATGTTCCAAAAGACAAATCAGCCTCCCTGACATCTATTTTAGCTGATGGTGAAGATGTGATGTCATCATGTTCAATAATGTGTTCAGTTAATCCATCCAATCCCACATCAGATGAGAAGATTCCACAGGATTCTGCTGGAGGACCTGAGGGTGTCTGCAGACACATGCAACACATGCTCCCACAAGTACCAGCAGTCAGACTGGGACTGGATCCAGTCAGGTTCCAGCTGGTGGACAAAGAGGAGCAAGAGAGGAGCAAGAGAGGAGCAAGCCAACGTGCTAACACACGCCTCACTACACCAGCAAATGGAAGAGAAGTCACATATGAAGGGAAAACCATCTTCTGTCCCATAAAACATCTGTCTCACACGGTTCCATTAAGCTCTCGGTCTGGCAGAAGACCTCCCATAATGCGAATCCTTCCATCATCTCAACAATAATCCACTGCGCGTCTCCATTTGAGGACCATTACGCACCGTGTGCTGGATCTGCTGGACACACACCTGGAGGGTGATAACAGGTCTATGAATCATGCTGAACATCCCATCATCTGCAGAACAATCCGCAGCCTCGTGACCGTTCCATTTGGGAGGAGTCTTCCAGCGACGCAGGTCAGCCCTCCATCAGCAGCCACGCCGTCGCCTTCAGCTCGTCCCCCGGTGGAGCCCCCCCCCGTGGCCTCCACACCTGAATATGGAGCAATCGGCAGATTAATGGACCCCTGGATGGCTGCACGAGACCGCCGCCGCTTGATGAGTGTGTGACCCCCCAGAGGACCTCGCAAGGCTCCGGCTGTACATCAGCGCTGTGTAGAACAGAAGTATTAGCATCTGCTGCAGAAGATCCTGGGAGAAGGTTAACGTAGCCAGATGAGGAAAACAGATCTACTCACAACAACATCCATGAAACCTGCTGCTAGATCCTGCAGAAACCTTCTGACTGGTCTGGTCATCAGCTCAAACTGGTAGAAACACCAGGTCAAAGGTCAAAGGTCTGCGAATCCTGTCAATGATGCCATCGTCTACAAGAAGCGTCTTGGCTTTTTGAAGCACCCTGTTATTAAAGATCTCATCCGGAGAGCTGAATTTACAGCAGCTACTTTAAAAGCACGATCCTCAGATCTGAAGACCGCTCCATTTTACAGGATCTTGTCTTCCTGGAATCTAGTGAGCTTCCTCAAGCAAAGCAGCCGTTGTTGCCACAGTTCAATCACATTTCAGCTTATTTTCAAATATCCTGCCCAGAACTCTGCAGCCGGTTCCTCAGAACCAGGTTGAGGAACTGGGGTTGGGGAGCCGCTGGAGGAGCTCCTGGAGGAGCTGCTGGAGGAGCCGCTGGAGGAGCTGCTGGAGGAGCTCCTGGAGGAGCTGCTGGAGGAGCCACTGGAGGAGCCGCTGGAGGAGCTGCTGGAGGAGCCGCTGGAGGAGCTGCTGGAGGAGCTCCTGGAGGAGCTGCTGGAGGAGCCACTGGAGGAGCTGCTGGAGGAGCTGCTGGAGGAGCCGCTGGAGGAGCTGCTGGAGGCTGTAGGTGCTCCACTTTACACGTGCACCACATGAATAATAAAGGTTCGCACGTGAGCAGCACAACCTGCTGCACATGCACGACTAGACGGACATCGGTGACATCGTTGCCTGGAAACGTCCAATCAAAAGCTTCCAGAAAGTGAAGCTGATAATGTCAGTGATGGATTCTGTGCATGTGTTGCTCACAGCTGCGCTTATCAGCACGACGCAGGATTAAGTGCACACTGTGTGTGTGTGTGTGTCTGTGTGCGTGTGTGTGTGTGTGTGTGTGTGTGAGTGTGTGTGTGTGTGTGTGAGAGAGAGAGAGTGTGTGTGTGTGTCTGTGTGTGTGTGAGAGAGAGAGTGTGTGTGTGTGTGTGTGTCTGTGTGTGAGAGAGAGAGAGAGAGTGTGTGTGTGTCCGTGTGTGAGTGTGTCTGTGTGTGAGAGAGAGAGAGAGAGTGTGTGTGTGTCCGTGTGTGAGTGTGTCTGTGTGTGAGAGAGAGAGAGAGAGTGTGTGTGTGTGTGTGTGTGTGAGAGAGAGAGAGTGTGTGTGTGTGTCTGTGTGTGAGAGAGAGAGAGAGAGTGTGTGTGTGTCCGTGTGTGAGTGTGTCTGTGTGTGTGTGAGAGAGAGAGTGTGTGTGTGTGTGTGTCTGTGTGTGTGAGAGAGTGAGAGAGGGAGTGAGTGAGTGAGCCTGTAATCGTATTGATTGTCTGTCCTGATGCTAAGCTAAAACACGGCGGTGGGGGGGGATTCACCTTCTTACGCTTTAATAAAATATGATCCCAGATTGTTCCCCCCCCTCAGCAGTTGGGAACGAGGAAGATCTGCTGGGAAGATCCGTTTCTCACTTAGTTCCACTTCAATGGAAATGTACAGCAGCATGGACTAGTTAGAGGACTAGTTAGGGGACTAGTTAGAGGACAGGTTAGAGGACTAGTTAGGGTACTAGTTAGAGGACTAGTTAGGGGACTGGTTAGAGGACTGGTTAGAGGACTGGTTAGACGCCTTTGTCCCAGTAGAACCAGTTCAGAACCATGTTTCCCAGTGTGACTGAACATGTGGTTCCATGTTGGTTTTTCTGACGTGTTCTAGTTTAGAACCTTTCCTGAACTGGATCAGTTGGAACCAGATTTACTGTTTATAGAGGCGGTGACGTTAGCATGAGTTTATCAAAGTCTCTGGAAGGTTGATGAACCTCTGGAAATAACGATGTTTGTGTTTCAGGTGAGGAGGCGGAGCTTCTGCCTCAGGTGGCTCCTGTGGCTGTTTGCAGGCTGATCGAGGTGAGAGAAGGAAAGTTACCATTATTTCCTTCTCATCCTTCTCCTCCTGCTCCTCCTGCTCCTCCTGCTCCTCCTCCTCCTCTTCCTGCTCCTGCTCCTCCTCCTCTTCCTCCTCCTCCTCCTCCTCTTCTGAAGGTATAAACAGTCAGTCTCCTGAAGGTCCTAGAGACAGGTACACTCTGACCAGTATTACCAGTCAGTCTACCCTCCATGTCCCAGTAGAACCAGTTCATTGTGGTTTAACAAGAACTAAACCTCTTGCTGAGGAGCCAGAAGTCTGACACATGTAACAACAGGTGTGTAACCTCATACCTGTAACACAGGTATGAGGTTACACACCTGTAACAACAAGTGTGTAACTGACCGGATCAGATCCTCTTTTGGACGCACGTTTTATGTATTAAACCGTCGTCATGAACATTATAACATGCTGGCGAGATGATGAAATCAAAGGCAGCTAACAGCTAACGGCTAACAGCTAACGGCTAACAGCTAACGGCTAACAGCTAACGGCTAACAGCTAACGGCCGCGTTCTGACACGATGACGTGTACAAAGTCACGTGGCGGCGCTGCGCTGGGCATACGTGCACGTGTGACTTAAAGGAGCCGACATGTTGGTACTCAGAGGAATCTGAAGTTCAGATGTGACGTGCACGTGATGGGACAGAAGGACGCATGGGAAGAAAGAGCGCACGGGGGGGTGAGCGCACGGCTCTGATGTGACACGCTCAGACAGGTCCTATGGAATATATATGAAGAAGGACGAAGGAGGCGTTCCGAGTCTTCGCCGCCTTCGTGGTCGCCGCTTCTGAAAATGTGGACGCGGCGTCACCTCGAGTGCCAGGTGGAACCTGCTGGTTCTGACCTTTAGTCTGGAACTGGGGGCGGGGCTTCAACCTGGGAGCACGCCATCGCTGCCTTTGTTCTGTGTGTGAGTGAGTCTGTGTGAGTGTGTGAGTGAGTGTGTGTGTGTGCATGTGTGTGCGTGCGTGACACACACACACACTCACACACACACACACACGCACACACACACACCTCAGGAAAAGGGGTTTTCTGTAACGGGCAGAGCAGTCGGACCCAAACCCGGCAGGCTCAGGAAGGTGACCCAGGTGAGCCTGGGAGCGATCCGAGCAGCAGAAGAGTGGCCGGCGCCGAGTAACAGAACCCAGAGGGATTCACACGGATCTCGGGGTCGGAGACGGAAGGCGGAGGTCTCTACCAGGACCGAGAGGCAGGATGGTCAATAACGGGTCGGTACCGGGTGATGGGTCCGTAGGAAAAGGCTGGAACGACTGGCATCAGGCAGAGAGGGAGCGGGAGGCCGGAGCTGGAATTCCGGGCTGAGTGGAATGTTCCCGGGACGACGGACTGTGACCTTGTCCTCAGCTCTCGCCGCTGCGTCATGTGACCACACAGGGTCAGATGTGTGAGGTCACTTCCTGTGGACCTGAGGAGACGTTCCTGCAGCTTCACCGTCCGTCCCTCTCAGGGTCCAACTGATCTTCACTGTTTTAGGTTTAAGTTTTAGGAAGTGCGGTTGCTCTTGTCCAGGTCCAGACGGTCCAGGCTCGGATCCATCCACCGTTCCACTGTGCTGACGTCAGACCTGGGACCTGTCAGATCCAGTTGGAGTGAAGATCATCTATTTTAGATGGAATCTGATTGATAGAAGCTCTGCTGCCTCCTCCTCAGTTCTCCTTCAGCTATTATTCAGTCTGGCCCACGGATGAACTCCCCACTGAGGGAGGAGGAGGAGGAGGGGAGGAGGGGAGGAGGAAGAGGAGGAAGAGGAGGAAGAGGAGGGAGAGGAGGAAGAGGAGGGAGAGGGGAGGAGGGGAGGGAGAGGAGGGAGAGGAGGAAGGGGAGGAGGAGGGGAGGAGGAAGAGGGAGAGGAGGGAGAGGAGGAAGAGAAGGAGGGGAGGAGGAGGGAGAGGAGGAAGAGAAGGAGGAGGGGAGGAGGGGAGGAGGAAGAGGAGGAAGAGGAGGGAGAGGAGGAAGGGGAGGGAGAGGAGGGAGAGGAGGAAGAGAAGGAGGGGAGGAGGAAGAGGAGGGAGAGGGGAGGAGGAAGAGGAGGAGGAGGGAGAGGAGGAAGAGAAGGAGGGGAGGAGGAGGGGAGGAGGGGAGGAGGAGGGGAGGAGGAAGAGGAGGAAGAGGAGGAAGAGGAGGAAGAGGAGGGAGAGGAGGGAGAGGGGAGGAGGGGAGGGAGAGGAGGGAGAGGAGGAAGGGGAGGGAGAGG
>JAPVLW010000055.1:260000-262500 GCA_027382335.1 Takifugu ocellatus | reverse complement strand
ATGGATGGATGGATGGATGATGGATGATGGATGATGGATGATGGGTGGATGGATGGATGGATGGATGGATGGATGGTGGATGGATGGATGGATGGATGGATGATGGATGATGGATGATGGATGATGAATGATGGATGATGGGTGGATGGATGGATGGATGGATGGATGGTGGATGGATGGATGATGGATGGATGGAGGATGAATGATGGATGATGGATGGATGGATGGTGGATGGATGGAGGATGGATGGATGGATGGATGATGGATGGATGGAGGATGGATGGATGGATGATGGATGGATGGATGGTGGATGGAGGATGATGGGTAGACAGCTCAGGCGTGCGCGTGCTCAACAGCTGTTCTATTTCAGAGCACATCTACGTGCGCGCGGGCAGGTGAGTTGCTGATAGTAATTTCCCTGTTAGCCTCCTGCGCGTGCGCATTGGTACCATATATAAAGCGCGACGCGGGTCCGCGCCTCCCCCGCAGCCGCGGCCGAATGGTTCCGTCCGGGCCGCCCGCAGCTCCTGCGTCTCGGTTCCGGTCTTGAAATGAAGCCGTGGAGCCGGCGGCAGCTCGGGGGGAGAGCGGCCGAGGCACCGCGGCCTCAAGCGTAGACGGTTCGAGCTTCGGCTGAAACGCGCTTCTGTGGGAGCTTCGACCCAGACGGGGCCTTGATGAAGAGCCGCGACCCGCGGTTGTGTCGGCGGCGGCAGCGGCGGCGGCGGCCCGGTGTTTGCTGTGGACGCTCGGCGGCTCCCGGCGACTCCGAAGCGGGAAGTCCGATATTCGACGTTCGGGTCCACAGATAGAGGAACGTCCGCTGCGTGTTAGCGATGTACAACACGGGTTGGACAACGGAGAGAGCCGAGGAGGACGGGGGCTGGAGGGACGTGACCATGCCCTACTCCACCGAGCTCATATTCTATCTGGAGATGGACCAGCCCCCAGGTAAGCGGGCCGGGTCGGGCCGAGCCGGGCCGGGACAGCCGCTGGAAAGTTTGTCCAGCAGAGATTTAGGCTCTTCCGAATAGGTGCCTTTTTAAACAGCAATACATGAAAGAAAAATACTTAATTCTACATTCAAATGGTAAATTAAACCATTTTGGACGAGCCGACCCAAATGACACCGTCTTCCCAACATTAATCAGTGTTTGTCCTCCTGTTTGGCGCCGGTGTTTTGCAGAAATGCTGCTTTTTGCTCCTCCGACCTCCCACAGAACCTCTGGGATCCTCTGGGATCCTCTGGGATCCTCTGGATTCCTTCTCCATCCACCTGATTCAGTTAGACGCATTTTATTGTCTGCCTCTTGTCTCGTGAATGAAGTGGTGAATCAGCATCGCCGGTGCTCTTTGTGCCAGGATTCATTCGTTCATTCGTTCATTCGTTCATTCATGGGTGGGTGATTGTCCCCCCGGGGGGGTCGAATGGCTCCGGGTGCTGATATGAGACCTCAGCCTGTAGATGGTCTCTGCAGCAGCACCATGTTCGTCTGCATGAGCTTCAGATCCAGAACTCATTCAGGCAACAGTGTCTCTGTGGACCTTCTGGGGGCCCGCTGGACCCCTGGCCCGGTGGACCCCTGGCCCGCTGGACCCCTGGCCCGCTGGACCCCTGGCCCGGTGCAGCGGGTCCTGTCTCTCCATTGTGTGTCTGAGCCACAGCTGAGTGGACACCAGTAGGTGTAAATGTCTCAGTCTTTACTGTCCTGGACCTTCTCACAAAGAACCTTTCATGTGTAGAAGTGATCCAGGTTGTTCCTCAGAACCGCGGATGCACCAGCAGCTCCTCGTCCTCGTCCTCGTCCATCCGGGCTCAGCTCCTCTTTGTCTGGTGTCCTGCAGAGACTCTTTGTCTCAGCTCACCTGAAGGGTGGATGTGAATAAGCAAATGGACGGAGACGCTGGCCGGAGGAACATCTGGCAGATGTTCATTAGAATATTTGTTACTCTGGACTGGAAACAAGAGCTCGGTGACGGTTTAAGAGTGTGTGTGTGTGTGTGTGTGTGTGCGTGTGTGTGTGTGTGTGGTGATTAGCAGGTGTGGACCAGCGTCCCCCCGGGGATGGACAGAGAGGAGGAGAAATAACTAGTTTCATCTTTCAGTGGAAAATTACTGAGGGTTTTTCTCTTTTTGGGAGATTTGAGGTGCCGACCGGACGTTTCGCCTCCGGGAGGCTGCAGGGGGAGAGGAAGTCGAAGTTGTGATGTGGTGCAGAGAGTGGGTGGACGGCAGCAGGATCGGGTCCACGCGTGGTCATGTGACCCGCGGGGGGAGCGCCGCCTTTTGCCTGTTTTGATGGTCAGTGTGAGCAGAAGCGGTTCCCGGGCCGACCAGCAGGAAGCTGCAGCACAGCTCACGTGGGCCTCTTTTGCTTTGTTGCCATGGAGACGACTGGGCACGATGCAGAGCCGAGTCTGTCGTTTTCTATTCTTGGCGTGTTGAGGGGCGACGATGCCGTCGGTGTGGCGGTCTTGTTGGACCTGCTCAGCGTGCACA
>JAPVLW010000055.1:187500-257500 GCA_027382335.1 Takifugu ocellatus | reverse complement strand
GTTTTTCCTTCTCTCGTCCAGCTCTTCCTCCCAAGCCCACGAGGCCCCAGCAGCCCTCCTCCGATGGGGTGGGAGGGGGCACCAAGGATGGGGGAGGCTCCCTGCAGGAGGCAGAGTGGTACTGGGGAGATATATCCAGGTACACACACCTGTTCAACCGTCTCGCTCACTGAAAGGCCCAGTATTTAAGCGGTGGCATGTGGCTGCATGTGCAGGGAGGAGGTGAACGATAAGCTCAGAGACACGCCCGACGGGACCTTCCTGGTGAGGGACGCCTCCACCAAGATGCAGGGGGACTACACGCTCACGCTGAGGTACCGTCCACCCTCACCTGCACATGGGGGGGTTACCAAGATAAATACCCCCCTCCTCCTGGGGCTGACCCAGCCTGCAGCCTCAGTCGTAGGGGAAGTGTTGAGGCTTATAGCGCCCCCCAGTGGCCGCGCTCCTCAGAACGCTGCTGCGGCCTCGGCCTCCGGGTCGGATGTGACCTCAGCAGATATGAACAGCAGAACATCAGAATTTGGATTTTCACTTTTGAGGAGAACTTGAGGCAGAACTGGACCTGTGATGTCATAACAATGCTCCTCCCTGCACGTGTGTTTCAGGAAAGGGGGAAATAATAAGCTGATAAAGATCTACCATCGAGACGGGAAGTACGGCTTCTCCGACCCGCTGACCTTCAGCTCGGTGGTGGAGCTGATCGGCCACTACCGACACGAGTCTCTGGCTCAGTACAACACCAAACTGGACGTCAAGCTCATGTTCCCAATATCCCGCTTCCAGCAGGTACCCACTCACACACGGCCGTTTCCAGATTCCCTCAACATCTGGATGATAGCAGATGATCCAGTTACCCAGATGTAGCATCAGGGTTTAACGCTGGTCTCTGAAGGCGCCGAGTCCATAACGACTTCTGTAAAGTCCATCCAATGTCGTGTTTGACCCACCAGGACCAGCTGGTGAAGGAGGACAACATTGACGCTGTGGGGAAGAAGCTGCAGGAGTACCACTGTCAGTACCAGGACAGGAACAAGGAGTACGACCGGCTGTACGAGGAGTACACCAAGACCTCCCAGGTACCGCCGAGGGGACTCTTCTCCTGGCCATGAGGGCTTTCTGTGAGGGTGTTTTGTTTGTAAGAACCTGCTCACGTGCTGCCTTCTCCGCCTGCAGGAGATCCAGATGAAACGCACGGCCATCGAAGCCTTCAATGAGACCATCAAGATCTTCGAGGAGCAGTGTCACACGCAGGAGCGCTACAGCAAGGACCACATCGAGCGCTTCTGCCGCGAATGCAACGACAAGGAGATGGAACGCATCCTGGTGAACTACGAGAAGCTGAAGTCCCGGCTCAGCGAGATCCACGACAGCAAGGTACGCCTGGAGCAGGACCTGAAGACCCAGGCCATGGACATCCGCGAGACGGACAAGAAGATGAACAGCCTGAAACCCGACCTCATACAGCTCCGCAAGATCAGGGACCAGCACCTGGTGTGAGTAGTCGGCCCGTTTCCGCTGATGTCACAGGTGTTTTGAGAGCGTCCCTGAATCCACCCACCTGTCACCTGTAGGTGGCTCAACCACAAAGGAGTTCGTCAGAAACGCATCAACGACTGGTTGGGGATCAAGAACGAGAACCCCGACGAGTGAGTTCATGCTCCGCCCGTCCTGAGGAAGGCTCCCTCCCCTCCCCTCCCCTCCCCTCCTCTCTACTCAGCTCCTCTCTGTCCTCTGCAGAGGCTCCTGCCTGAGCCAGGAGGAGAACCTGCCCCATCACGACGAGAAGAGCTGGTTCGTAGGAGACCTGAACAGGACGCAGGCCGAGGAGCTGCTGCAGGGGAAACCAGACGGAGCGTTCCTCATCCGAGAGAGCAGCAAGAAGAGTTGCTACGCCTGCTCTGTGGTGTGAGTAGGAGGTCCAGATACAGGGTTGGAATCAGGTGACTGGGATCAGGTGACTGGGTTGGAATCAGGGGACTGGGTTGGAATCAGGTGACTGGAATCGGGTGACCGGGTTGGAATCAGGGGACTGGAATCAGGTGACTGGGTCAAGGTTGGAATCAGGGGACTGGAATCAGGTGACTGGAATCAGGTGACTGGGTTGGAATCAGGTGACTGGGTTGGAATCAGGTGACTGGGTTGGAATCAGGTGACCAGGTTGGAATCAGGTGACTGGGTTGGAATCAGGTGACTGGGTCAAGGTTGGAATCAGGGGACTGGAATCAGGTGACTGGAATCAGGTGACTGGGTTGGAATCAGGTGACTGGGTTGGAATCAGGTGACTGGAATCAGGTGACCGGGTTGGAATCAGGTGACTGGAATCAGGTGACTGGGTTGGAATCAGGTGACCGGGTTGGAATCAGGGGACTGGGTTGGAATCAGGTGACTGGAATCAGGTGACTGGGTTGGAATCAGGTGACTGGGTTGGAATCAGGTGACTGGAATCAGGTGACTGGAATCAGGTGACTGGGTTGGAATCAGGTGACTGGGTTGGAATCAGGTGACTGGAATCAGGTGACCGGGTTGGAATCAGGTGACTGGGTTGGAATCAGGTGACTGGAATCAGGTGACTGGGTTGGAATCAGGGGACTGGGTTGGAATCAGGTGACTGGAATCAGGTGACTGGGTTGGAATCAGGTGACTGGGTTGGAATCAGGTGACTGGGTTGGAATCAGGTGACTGGGTTGGAATCAGGTGACTGGGTTGGAATCAGGTGACTGGAATCAGGTGACTGGGTTGGAATCAGGTGACTGGGTTGGAATCAGGTGACTGGGTTGGAATCAGGTGACTGGAATCAGGTGACCGGGTTGGAATCAGATGACTGGGTTGGAATCAGGTGACTGGAATCAGGTGACCGGGTTGGAATCAGATGACTGGGTTGGAATCAGGTGACTGGAATCAGGTGACTGGGTTGGAATCAGGTGACTGGGTTGGAATCAGGTGACTGGAATCAGGTGACTGGAATCAGGTGACTGGAATCAGGTGACTGGAATCAGGTGACTGGGTTGGAATCAGGTGACTGGGTTGGAATCAGGTGACTGGAATCAGGTGACCGGGTTGGAATCAGGTGACTGGGTTGGAATCAGGTGACTGGAATCAGGTGACTGGGTTGGAATCAGGTGACTGGGTTGGAATCAGGTGACTGGAATCAGGTGACTGGGTTGGAATCAGGTGACTGGGTTGGAATCAGGTGACTGGGTTGGAATCAGGTGACTGGGTTGGAATCAGGTGACTGGGTTGGAATCAGGTGACTGGAATCAGGTGACTGGGTTGGAATCAGGTGACTGGGTTGGAATCAGGTGACTGGAATCAGGTGACCAGGTTGGAATCAGATGACTGGGTTGGAATCAGGTGACTGGAATCAGGTGACCGGGTTGGAATCAGATGACTGGGTTGGAATCAGGTGACTGGAATCAGGTGACCGGGTTGGAATCAGGTGACTGGGTTGAAATCATGTGACTGGGTTGGAATCAGGTGACTGGAATCAGGTGACCGGGTTGGAATCAGGTGACTGGAATCAGGTGACTGGGTTGGAATCAGGCGACTGGGTTGGAATCAGGTGACTGTGTTAGTATTGTGGTGTGAGCTGGTTCTGAGGTTAATCTGAGGCTGTTCGTCTGTGTCCTCAGTGTGGAGGGGGAGGTGAAGCACTGCGTGGTCCTCAGCACGCCGCGGGGCTTCGGGTTCGCCGAGCCGTTCAACCTGTACAGCAGCCTGAAGGAGCTGGTGCTCCACTACCAGCAGGCCTCGCTGGTGCAGCACAACGACTCGCTCAACGTGCGCCTCTCGTACCCCGTCTACGCACAGATGCCCCCCGGACGCAGATGAACCGCCACGCCCCACCACGCCGTTTAAAAGACACGCCCCTTTTAGGGGGTGGGAATGTTGGCGAAGCGTAAATGTAAACACTTGCTACAACACACTTCAGCCAGCGGAGTTTTCTATTTTTAGGAGGACCGTTCTTCCTCAGACTGCTGGATTTGCACAAGGACCTTTTCAATGTTTGTGAATGTGAAGTGAAGCAGGTGAGTGAGGGAGGAGCTTCAGGGGTGAGGGAGGAGCTTCAGGAGTGAGGAAGGGGATTCAGGAGTGAGGGAGGAGCTTCAGGAGTGAGGGAGGAGCTTCAGGAGTGAGGGAGGGGCTTCAGGAGTGAGGAAGGGGATTCAGGAGTGAGGGAGGGGCTTCAGGAGTGAGGGAGGGGCTTCAGGAGTGAGGGAGGGGCTTCAGGAGTGAGGGAGGGGCTTCAGGAGTGAGGGAGGAGCTTCAGGAATGAAGGAGGAGCTTCAGGAGTGAGGGAGGAGCTTCAGGAATGAAGGAGGAGCTTCAGGGGTGAGGGAGGAGCTTCAGGAATGAAGGAGGAGTTTCAGGAGTGAGGGAGGAGCTTCAGGAATGAAGGAGGAGCTTCAGGGGTGAGGGAGGAGCTTCAGGAGTGAGGGAGGAGCTTCAGGAGTGAGGGAGGAGCTGCAGGAATGAAGGAGGAACTTCAGGAGTGAGGGAGGAGCTTCAGGAGTGAGGGAGGAGCTGCAGGAATGAAGGAGGAGTGAAGGAGGAGCTTCAGGAGTGAGGGAGGAGCCTCAGGAATGAAGGAGGAGCTTCAGGGGTGAGGGAGGAGCTTCAGGGGTGAGGGAGGAGCTTCAGGAGTGAGGGAGGAGCTTCAGGAGTGAGGGAGGAGCTGCAGGAATGAAGGAGGAGCTTCAGGAGTGAAGGAGGAGCTTCAGGAGTGAGGGAGGAGCTTCAGGAGTGAGGGAGGAGCTGCAGGAATGAAGGAGGAGTGAAGGAGGAGCTTCAGGAGTGAGGGAGGAGCCTCAGGAATGAAGGAGGAGCTTCAGGGGTGAGGGAGGAGCTTCAGGGGTGAGGGAGGAGCTTCAGGAGTGAGGGAGGAGCCTCAGGAATGAAGGAGGAGCTTCAGGGGTGAGGGAGGAGCTTCAGGGGTGAGGGAGGAGCTTCAGGGGTGAGGGAGGAGCTTCAGGAGTGAGGGAGGGGCTTCAGGGGTGAGGGAGGAGCTTCAGGGGTGAGGGAGGAGCCTCAGGAGTGAAGGAGGAGCTCCAGGTGGGACGCGCTGCTACCTACTCAGACCACAACATTCCCTTTTGTCCCCACCTCGGACTTCCACACTCCTTCTTCCCGGAGTTCTGCAGTAACGATGTAGCACGAGATGTGGACCGCTGCTGAAGGGGGCGGAGCCTGGCTGTTCTATGAGCGTGGGAGACCAAAGTCTGGGGGTTCGTCATGCTCGCGGACGGTCACAGCAGCTCGTTCGCTGAAGGTCGCCACCCCGTAGCCTCCTCCAGAAATGGTCCTTTAGAAGGAAACAAGCGAAGCTGGAAGCTTTTGGAGGGTTTGAGGAGCGTCTGCTAACGGCTGCTTCAGTGTGGTCCCAGGAGGGAGGAGGGAGGAGCCAGGTCCTCACCTGAGGGCGGACACCTGAGAGGAGGCGTGATCAGGTCTGATCAACATCTGCTGGACGGCCCCGGGTGGATCCTGTGACCCGCTGACATTAGAACCTCCGGTCTCCAACGTTGGGCCACGCCAGGATTCCTTCGTGAGAGACGCGGCGCCCCCTACAGGCTGAGTCAGCCACACTGCTAACGCTTTAGCGTAGCGTAGCGTAGGTGACCTGCTGAAGCTCTACAGGTGAGAGCAGCTTCCACCTCACTGGGATCTGAATCCTCCACAGCTCAGAGGTCAAAGGTCAGGTCCAAAGGTCAGACCAGGATTTCAGACTGAACGTCCAGATCTCTGACCTTTTGTTTACGTGTGAGTCCACGGTGGTGCCTGGAGCTGGGGAGGAGATCCAGGTGGATCCCTGGGATCCACTGAGCAGGAACGGTGTTCAGATGATCAGCAGGAAGCTTCTCCTCCACTCTTCCCGCTTCCACCTCCGTATCTGCACAGACTTGGAGCTGGGAATTCCCAAACGTTGGACTACTTGAAGTGTTGAATGTCGTTCTGTGAAACACGTCTGTGGCTCCGTCCAGATGTTCTGGACAGATGTTTAATGTTGGTTCCAGGCAGTCGGAGCTGCTTCTCAGAGACTTTATCTTCAGACGCCCCCTGGAGGGCTGCTCTGGAATTGCACACCTCATCTACCAGACACGTGATGTCACACACGCGTGTGACGTCACGTGATGACGCGTGATGTCACACACGCGTGTGATGTCGCACGCGTGATGACGCGTGATGTCATACACGCGTCATCACGTGACATCACGCGTGTGTGACATCACGCGTGTGTGACATCACGCGTGTGTGACATCACGCGTGATGTCACACACGCGTGTGATGTCGCACGCGTGATGTCACGTGATGACGCGTGATGTCATACACGCGTCATCACGTGACATCACGCGTGTGTGACATCACGCGTGTGTGACATCACGCGTGTGTGACATCACGCGTGTGTGACATCACGCGTGCGACATCACACGCGTGTGTGACATCACGCGTGCGTGACATCACGTGTGTGACATCACGCGTGTGTGACATCACGTGTGTGTCCTGCTCAGATGTTTATGTATCAGAAGGTTCACGTCCTCTTTATTTTTCTGCTCCCTGATGCATTTAGACCAAAGATTCCAGTTGGTTCTTGTTCACGTTGGGTCTCAGATGCTCTGCTGGCTGGACGCGGTTCTGAAGCAGCCCGCCTCAGGAGGTTCTGGTGGAACGGATCAGTTTAACAGCGGTGAACCGGTTCTTCTTAGGGATTTACAAGAACATAATGAAGCTACCAAAAGTCCAGGCGTCACTGTTCACGGTACTTTTGTATATTTGCACATGTGTCCATGGAGATGAGCTAACGGTTCCGTGGTTCTGGGTCCAAATGGCAGTGGGGTCCGATTCCAAATAAACCGTTTAAATCCATAAGATCCAAAACGTTATTGCTGTTTTTAGGTGACTATGGAAACTCAGCAGGGACAAAACTAAGAAAACGGGTCGAGATGATCTAAAGACCTCAGAGTTCTTGATTCTGGCCCGTCGCCGCGCAATATTCCCTTTTCTGTTGGTGAGGCCGCCACCCTTCCTCAGGTGTTCCCACCTCCTCCCGGTGCAGGTGTGTCAGTGGGCGGGGCTTCACCTGTTCTTCAGAACCGGACTCTCGTACCACAGAACTTTGTACAGGACAGATACTGTGGTACTTTGGGCCGGGAGCCGCTCTGCAGAGTTTTATTTGCAGGCTGGTTTGGTCGGGTCCTGGTCCTGGTCCCTGATCGGAGCCCAGAACCAGCACACCTCCGTGTAGGGGACACGCCCCCGGCCAGGGAGACGGGCGGGGTTTGAAAATGTAAATGAACACACTCTCACACACTCTCACACACACTCACACACACACACTCACACACACACACACACACACGCACACACACTCACACACTCACTCACACACTCACACTCACTCACGCACACACACATACACACTCACACACACTCACGCTCTCTCACACACACACACACACACTCTCACACACTCACACACTCACTCACACACACACACTCACTCACTCACTCACACACACACACACTCTCACACACTCACTCACACACACACTCACTCACTCACTCACTCACACACACACACACACACACTCTCACACACTCACTCACTCACTCACACACACACACACACACACACTCACGCACGCTCTCACACTCACACACACACACACACACACTCTCACACACGCTCTCTCACACACTCACTCACACACACACACACACTCACGCACACTCACTCACGCACACTCACACACACACACACACACTCTCACTCACACACACACACACACACACTCATGCTCTCACACACACACGCGCCCTTTTACCTCCTTGATGCGTCCAGCATGCAGGTTTGCTACTCTTGACTGTTGTTTTTGTGTATAAAAGAAGAAAAGTTTAAAAAAAGTTGTCTGAAAATAACAACTGTTGCGTCTTTCTGGTGTTTCTGACTTTGATATTTCAGATTTTATTGATCGGTGATTCTGGCAGAATCCAGTTTGTCTCTTGTTGCTGTGAACCTGAGCAACAGCCGACTGGTTGTGTTGTGTTGCTCAGGAGTGATGGCAGGTGTGTTGCTGGTGGTCAGGGAGCAGCCGGAGGGCCCGGTCGGGACCGGCCCGGCCCGGCCCGCTGCAGGTCCCTTTTGCCCACTCGGCACTTTTTCTTTGGTTTGTTGTAAATTTTCGTTTGTTTGGAGGCCGAACTTTGCTTCATCTTCAGGTGAAATAAAGAATATTTTGATCAAATACAAACTTTCGTCATCTTTGACCTCATTTGGGGACAGAAGAGAGTTTTTATGTTAAAACATGTTAAAATCAGGACTAAAACACATTTAACACATTTAACTTTCACATGAGGTTTTTCCAAAAATAAAACAACTTCTTTACTGTCACAGTTGGTTCTGGTTCTGGACCAAAGCCAGAGTTCTGATAGCTCAGAACCTGGAGCAGCTGGTCACACACACACACACACACACACGCACGCACACACACACGCTGGGTGACTTCTGGGTCACTTTTAACATAATTAGAGTTCATTTGTCTAGAAACATCTAAAATAGTTAAATGTTAATTATAAAGTAAATGTGAAATGGGCTGAAATTCCTGTAACAGGAGAAACCAAAATTCATTTATGGAATCAAATAACGAGCTCAGTTCAGCCCATGGAGGGACGGGAACCTTTGCCAGACCATCGTGATGTTGGCCTCAAAACAACATATTATGGGGGATTTGGTGATGGGGCCCTGTGTCTCTGGGGGGGGGGGCTGTGTCCCCGGGGGGGGGCTGTGTCTGGTGGGGGCTGTGTCTGGGGGGGGGGGGCCCTGTCTCTGGGGGGGGGGGGGCTGTGTCCCCGGGGGGGGGCTGTGTCTGGGGGGGGCCCTGTGTCCCTGGGGGGGGGGGGGGCTGTGTCCCCGGGGGGGGGCTGTGTCTGGGGGGGGCCCTGTGTCCCTGGGGGGGCCCCGCGAGACTGAAAATGTCCAAAAGATGCTGCGATTTCAAATCAAGGAGGGAAAACAGGAAGCAGCTTCTCAGCCTGACGTTGCCGTGGCTCTCAGCCAATAGGGGGCGCCCTCGCTGTTGCTAGGATACGATCACACAAGTGAAGAAAAAAACAGAAGAATCAACGAGGACGACAGTTATAAAAATGTTCACTTCCCCATATGTTGGCTTTAATAAACTTTTATTTTGGTACTTCCTGTTCTCCTGAGATTTAATGAACATGTGACGAGTTTAAAGGTTCCTAAATGTTGCTGACGGGAAACATCCAAACCATTTTCAGGGTCCTTTCACCTCCATCTGCCCCCTGAGCCCCCAAGGGAGGAGGAGTCACACAGAATAATGAAGCAGCTGGTTGCCACGGCAACCACTGATGCCGCACAGCCACAAACAAGACGAATCAGGCCCCAGAGGTCAAAGGTCACCAAAAATGGGAATGGAGGGACAAACTCATATTAGCATGCTAATGCTGTATTAGCATTTATAAACGGAAACACACAACTACACACTGAAGCAAAAAACTACACACTACACCGTGTTGTGTGTTCTGTGTTCCGTGTTGTGAGTTTTGTGTTGTGAGTTCCATATTGTGAGTTCTATGTTGTGAGTTCTATGTTGTGAGTTCTATGTTGTGTGTTCTATGTTGTGAGTTCCATATTGTGAATTCAACGTTCTCCACCAGGTTTTAAACAAATTGCTGACTCAGGTCCGACACCTGCAGTCGTTGTCTCCATGACGACACGTGATTGTGGACTCATCACCATGGTGACGATGACAGGGCTGAGAGCGCCATCTGCTGGAGGGTCCCGCCCAGAAAACACCCAAATATAAACATAAACATTTAACAAAATCATTTAACATTAGTTTGACTCAAATGTTCCCAGAGAAACAACAGAACCTGGAGGCAGGACGGGCTCGGGTTTCTGACAGAACCAGGGGATCCAGATCTTTGAACACCCGACACGAGTCAACTTTGGGATGTTTGTGTCTCCGAAGGAGCCGAAATCAAGAACCACCAACCAGAGGGGGCGTGGCCTAGTGGCCTCTGAGGCTGATATGAAGATCTTCAGATTTAATCTGATTAATTCAAGGATCAGAGATCCATAGAAGAAGAATCACTTCATCACGTGACCACACCTGAATTTACCTGCTGGATCACTGCTCGCTGAACCAGCCTGAGGTTCCACCGGTGTCCAGCAGGCGGCGCTTTCAGTTGTTTCAGGAGACAACAGCGCCCCCACAGGTCACAACCGAAACTGTTCGAAAACCAAAAATAATTGACTGAAAACTACTTTAAAAGTTCAGAAATGTCTTAAAACTTCACAACTGTGTTAAAATCTATGTGTTAAAATAGATTTAGCAATTTTAAAAATCCAACATAAAAGTTCTGTGTGGATCTGTGTAACACTGAGGCATTATGGGTAATTCATCACCTGCACCCCCCCAGGATCAGACGATAAAAATATTTTCCAACATCAGGAAACACGAGAACATGTCAATAAAAAACTTTATTATTGTTGTAAAGTACGATCGACAACAACATGCTTTTACCACATTAAAAATAATATTGCACTGATGTGTGTGTCTGTGTGTGTGTCTGTGTGTGTGTGTCTGTCTGTGTGTGTCTGTCTGTCTGTGTGTGTCTGTTTGTGTGTGTGTGTCTGTTTGTGTGTGTGTGTCTGTCTGTGTGTGTCTGTTTGTGTGTGTGTGTCTGTTTGTGTGTGTCTGTCTGTGTGTGTCTGTTTGTGTGTGTGTGTCTGTGTCTCTGTGTGTGTGTGTTTTAACCTTGAACGACTCTTTAGGGGAGCGCGCACACACACACACACTCACACATGTAATTTTCCTTCTCAGGAAGTTTTTGTCCCAAACTAAAAGCTTTTTTATCCAGATTATTTTATGTGCCGACGGTAAAATGACGCTTTATTCTGGCGAGTCAGCTGAGAGACTTCCTGTCTGCAGACGTTCACACATGACGACAGGAAAAACACAAACATGTAAACAACGTCTCCTCTGAGGTCACATGACCGGCGACGGTCAGAGCTAACGTTAGCCGCCGCACCCACCCGGAACAACTCCTTCAGCCCAACTTCAGATTCAGCCGTTTCCATGGCGACGCTACAAGGGAAGCAACGTTCCTTCCTGCGATTGTGGGAAAACGACGACTTTCGCCCAGTTCCACTTTCAGACCGTCGGACGACCCTGAGGTCGTCAGGTTCTGTGTGGAGCGTCTGTGTCTCCAGCCTCCAACGGGCGTCCAGGAAGAGACGGTGGCCAGATTCTAAAATGACGAGGCTACGGGCCAACACCTGGGAGAACACCTGGGAGAACACCTGGGAGAACACCTGGGAGAACATCTGGGAGAACACCTGGGAGAACATCTGGGAGAACACCTGGGAGAACACCTGGGAGAACACCTGGGAGAACATCTGGGAGAACACCTGGGAGAACATCTGGGAGGGACTTCTGCTCTGAACTGAGCCTGGATCAGTGATGATGATGATGATGGTGATGGTGATGATGATGATGATGGTGATGATGATGATGATGATGATGATGATGATGATGATGATGATGGTGATGGTGATGGTGATGGTTCCTGGTTCCTGGTTCCTGGTTCCTGGGCTGACGGTCTGATCTGAACCTTCTCTGCTGCTACGTTTTCTTGCTCTCTGCTCGGTCCTGCTGCGAGGACGCGGCGGCAGCGGCGGCGGCGGCGGCGGCGAGGACAGTGGTCACGGCGCCGGAGCGCTTGTGTTTGGGCTCAGGCGGTGGGGGGGCCCCGGGGGCCCCGGGTGCTGGACTCGGTCCTGCAGGTGTTTCTGAGGAGCCTCCAGAAGGTTTCTGGCCTGGAGCCTCCTGGTCCGGGGCCGTGGGGACTCTGAGCGGGCCCAGAACACTCCTGCTACCAGCTGCGATCTGGGACCCGGTCCTGTCCGTGCCGCCCTCTCCGGGTGGACCCGGGGAGCCGGCGGTGGCTCCGGGGCCGGAGGCCGCGAGGGCGGCGGCGGCCGCACACAACCGCCGGTTGTCGGCCTCCTTCTTCTCCTTGGAGACGCCAGGAGAGGAACAGGCGCTCCGAGAGGCCCCCGGACCACCGGGGGTCCTGGAGTCAGCAGAACCGGTGCTGGGGTCCGAGGCTGTGCTGGGGACACTGGTGCCGTCCCCTGGGCACGTGGCCTCGGACGTCCTCAGGGACGAGTCTTTGCTGACCGAGATGAACGCGCTGCCGGGAGTGGCGAAGGGCGGGGGCCGCTGGGGGGGGCGGGGGGCCCCGCCGGCCCCCGGGTCCTTCCCGCCGTCCTCCTCGGTGGACGCCGGTGTGGGCCCAGCGAGGTAGGCGGGGCCGGCGTGGGAGAAGGTGGCGTGGGACGTGCAGGGCGAGAGGCAAAGGGACGGCAGCGTCCCCCCGGGGCCCGTCCTCACGGTGGTGGGCCGGAGCAGAGGCGGGGGGGTGAAGGCGGCCCCCCGCCGCCCGTCCTGGCTGTCCTCGGAGCCCTCGTCCGTCTCGTCCTCGGAGGAGTCCACCTCGTGGATGGCGTCCTGCTTCTGCAGGGACTCCCGCCGCTCGGCCCGGTCCTGCCTGATGGCCGACAGTTTGTCCTTCAGTTTGCTCTTCCCGGCGCCGAGGCCGAGCGAGCCCAGGGCGCCGTCCCCTTCCTGCCGGCCCAGCTTCCTGGAGGAGGAGGAATGTTTCTGGAGGCTGCCCGTCTCCACGCCGCGTCCCGGCGGCGGCGCCTCGCCGGCGGCTTCCTGGGGACGGAGGACACAAGAGTCAGACCCGTAAAGAAGCAAAAGGAGAGAAGAAGAAGATCGGACCTGGAGGCTCTGCAGACTTGGTTCCCTCTGGAGAATCTCCTTCTTAAAGTCGGAGTGTGAGATGTCCAGACTGTGCTTGCGGCCGCCCGTGGCCCCGCCCCCTGCGGCCGCCACGCCGCAGGGGGACGAGGGGGAGCTGGAGAGGGAGGCGGCCAGCTTCTCTGCTGACTGGACCCTCTTCAGGAGCGGCGAGCGCGGCGGCTCCGCGCTCTTGGGCCTCGAGATCTGTCTCACCAGGGGGGGCGACGAGTGCAGCTTCACCGGGAAGGCCTGGCCGGCGCCGGGCGGACCCGCGGCGGCGTGCTGACCCGCGGCGGCGTGCCCGTGCAGCGGCGAGGGGGAGCGCTGGGGCGAGCAGCTCTGGGGGGTGGGCGACGGCGTGCGGGCCAGCGGCGACAGAGGGATGTTCCCCGCAGACTTGCGGCGGGGGGAGCGGTACTGGCGCTGCAGCTTGGGGGCCAGGCCGTGCAGGGAGCTGGGCCGGATGTGGCCCGAACCGGCCGGAGAGTTGGGAACGCTGGAGCTGGGGGAGCTGCTCTGGGACGAGTTCCCTCCCACTGCGGAAACCAGAGGACAATTCTGCTGACGCCAGCCGGACCCCCACCAGCACGAGTGCCCCACGCCTGCCCTCACCTGAGTGGGCGGAGTCTGGCGTGGACCTGCAGCCCTGCGTGGGGCTCCGGGGCGACAGGGTGTGGGTGGGCGAGCCGGGGCCGCTCTCGCCCGAGGACAGGGAGCGGTTGAGCGAGGACAGGCTGCGGCTGGTGTGGAGCAGCGACGCCTGCTTGGTGATCTTCCGGAAGAGCGACGTCCTCTTTTTACTGGCGGGACAGAGGCGGGACAGAGGCGGGACAGAGGCGGGACAGAGGCGGGACAGAGGCGGGACAGAGACGGGACAGAGACGGGTTCAGGGTCCACGGATGGGGGACGCACGTCCAGGTCTGAGCTGCTCACCTGTCCTGGCCGTCCTTGGTCTTCACCTTCTTATTGCGTCTCGCCATTTTGGACTTGTGGCCCGTCTTCCGGGCGGGGCCGACCTTGATGGACGTGTTCTCAAAGGCGGTGGCAGAGATGGACACTTTGGCGCCGCTCTATGATTGACAGGAGACCTTCATCACGTCTGCACCCCCCCCCCCCCCCGCCCCCCCCACGGTGCGGCGGCGTGCGTACCTTCAGGATCAGCTCCACCACCTCCGTGTGGACCAGGCCGTGAACCGGCTCCCCGTTGACGTGGGTGATCAAGTCTCCCTCCCTCAGACCTGCGTCGTGGGCGGGGCCTCCGTCCTCCACGTGCTGAGGGACACACACACGTTGGGGGGCATAAACACTTGCGTGGTGGTGGGGGTCCGTCGTGGCCTGGGGGGGCCTGAAGGGGGACTCACCCAGACCATGTGGTGCACAGTGTAGATGTCCGAGTCCCCCATGTAGACCCGGATGGCCCTCAGCGTGAAGCCGTACTTCTTGCCGGCCCGGTGGATCACGAGGGGGGGTTTGGCGTTGGCGATGGCGGGCGAAAGGTCTCTGCTGGGAGAGGAGTCGCGCGAGGACGGGTTGGACGAGAGCGAGCGGGGGGACATGGGGCTGGCCAGCGGCGAGGCTCCGTGGTGGTCTGAGGACAGAGAGACGAAGAGCGCTGGCACGAGGTGGCCGAGGTCAGAGGTCAAAGGTCAAAGGTGGGCGGCTGCGGCCCGACTGACCTGCGGGGATCATCAGAGACAGCGTGGTGGCCGAGGCCGACTTGATGACCTTGTTGAGCGGCCGGCTGCTCGCCGCCACGTGCTTGTCCGCGTCTCCAGAGAGCAGCCGGTGGCGAGCCCGGCGGGCCGCGAGGTCGCTGATGGCCCTCGGCGTGGACGGGGAGTCGCCGTCCGTCAGGGCTTTGGAGGCGCCCGTGGCGTTTCCTGCGGAGGGAAGAGACGCGGACAAGCTCAGGCCTCTGACTCGGCGGTGGGGGCGGAGCACATTCCTCTGCGACTGACGTGTGGGCGTGGCTTTGCTCGGCTGGGCGGGGGCGGGGGCGGGGCTCGGGGTGGTGGGCGACTCGTCCAGCTTCAGCTCTCGCTCCACGGGGAGCTCCGGGATGGCGAGGGGCAGCTCGTCGCCCCGGGGGCCCCTCGCCATCCCGGGCCCCAGCAGGCCGGGGCTCTTCCGACATCCGGCTGCACCTGCGGAGACAAGCAGGTTGAGCGGTGGTCCGAGCCCGACGGCGTGAACGCTCCCACCTACCCTGACCTCCCTCCTCCTCCGAGGAGATGGCGAAGCGCGGCATCTCGATGATGGCGGAGCAGCAGCGGCGGCGGACCGTGAGCGGCGGGCTGGAGTCGCTCTCCGTGTGGGACGACTCTGACACAGACAGGCGCTTCCGCAGGCTGGACAGGGGAAACAGAGCCGTCAGGTCCTCCCTGGTAACCATAGCAACGGGCTGCCAGGAAGGAGGCGGCCGGGACTCACATCTCCGGCGACCCCACCAGCCAGGACCGGTCCCGGGTCTTCAGGCCGCCCAGGCTGTCCAGGCGCTCGCCGCCCTCCTCACTCAGGCTGCGCTTGGTGGGCGGCGTCCTCTTCTCCTCGTGCAGAGACAGACGCTCCATGCTGCTGTACACCTGCACCGGGACACGGGAGCACGTGGGCGGAGCTGCAGGGCCGCGCAGGTGAGAGCACGGAGCACAGGTGACCCACCTTACTGAAGCGAGGCGAGCAGGACGAAAACTGGCGGATTTCCACGTGTTCATCGTCGTTGGTGTCGTCTTCCTCTTCAGAATCTACATGGTGGTACCGGTCGGAGCGAGCTGACACACACACACACACACACACACACACACACACACACACACACACACACAGGTGAGGCAGGACGCCCACACACACACACACACACACACACACACACACACAGGTGAGGCAGGACGCCCACACACACACACACACACACAGGTGAGGCAGGACGCCCACACACACACACACACACCCACACAGGTGAGGCAGGACGCCCACCCACACACACACACACACACACCCACACAGGTGAGGCAGGACGCCCACACACACACACACACACACACACACACACACAGGTGAGGCAGGACGCCCACACACACACACACACACACAGGTGAGGCAGGACGCCCACACACACACACACACACACACACACACACACACACACACACACACACACACAGGTGAGGCAGGACGCCCACACACACACACACACACACACACACACCCACACAGGTGAGGCAGGACGCCCACCCACACACACACACACACACACACACACAGGTGAGGCAGGACGCCCACACCCACACACACACACACAGGTGAGGCAGGACGCCCACACACACACACCCACACACACACACAGGTGAGGCAGGACGCCCACACACACACACCCACACACACAAACAGGTGAGGCAGGACGCCCACACACACACACACACACACACACACACCCACACAGGTGAGGCAGGACGCCCACCCACACACACACACACACACACACACACACCCACACAGGTGAGGCAGGACGCCCACACCCACACACACACACACAGGTGAGGCAGGACGCCCACACACACACACCCACACACACACACAGGTGAGGCAGGACGCCCACACACACACACCCACACACACAAACAGGTGAGGCAGGACGCCCACACACACACACACACACACACACACACCCTCACACACTTACACACGCTCACACACACACACCCACACACACACCCACGCACACACACACACACACACTGTCTCACGTACTGTCAAAGTAGCTGGTGTCGTCCTCAGACTCCAGCTGGGGGATGAACTCAGCCTTCTGCCTCAGGAGGCCGTTCCAGTCCAGGTCCCTGAAGAACGAGTGCTGCTTCACTTCAAAGGCACTTCCTGTGGAGGGGGCGGGGCCCGGAGGGGGCGGGGCCCGGAGGAGGGGGGGGTCACCATTTTTATGGTTGTGCACGATGACAAGAGCAGCAATCGTGTGTGTGTGTGTGAGCATGTGTGTGTGTGTGTGTGTGTGTGTGTGTGAGTGTGTGTGTGAGCGTGTGTGTGTGTGTGTCACCTGTGCCCAGCCTCTCCAGGGGATTCTGTCTCAGCAGCTTGGAGATCAGGTCCTGAGCATCTGGAGGCAGCGCGTCCTCCTCCTCTGGCCAGATGATCTCATCTGTCAACACCTCAGCGTTTAGTGTGGCTGTCCTGGTGTGTCCTAGTGTGTCCTGGTGTGTCCTGGTGTGTCCTGGTGTGTCCTGGTGTGTCCTGGTGTGTCCTAATGTGTCCTGGTGTGTCCTGGTGTGTCCTGGTGTGTCCTAGTGTGTCCTAGTGTGTCCTAATGTGTCCGGGTGTGTTCTAATGTGTCCTGGTGTGTCCTGGTGTATCCTAGTGTGTCCTTGTGTATCCTAGTGTGTCCTTGTGTATCCTAATGTGTCCTGATGTGTCCTAATGTGTCCTGGTGTGTCCTGGTGTGTCCTAGTGTGTCCTAATGTGTCCGGGTGTGTTCTAATGTGTCCTGGTGTGTCCTGGTGTATCCTAGTGTGTCCTTGTGTATCCTAGTGTGTCCTGGTGTGTCCTAGTGTGTCCTAGTGTATCCTTGTGTATCCTAGTGTGTCCTGGTGTGTCCTAGTGTGTCCTAGTGTATCCTTGTGTATCCTAATGTGTCCTGATGTGTCCTAATGTGTCCTGGTGTGTCCTGGTGTGTCCTAGTGTGTCCTAATGTGTCCGGGTGTGTTCTAATGTGTCCTGGTGTGTCCTGGTGTATCCTAGTGTGTCCTTGTGTATCCTAGTGTGTCCTTGTGTATCCTAGTGTGTCCTGGTGTGTCCTAGTGTGTCCTAGTGTATCCTTGTGTATCCTGATGTGTCCTGATGTGTCCTAATGTGTCCTGGTGTGTCCTGGTGTGTCCTAGTGTGTCCTAATGTGTCCGGGTGTGTTCTAATGTGTCCTGGTGTGTCCTGGTGTATCCTAGTGTATCCTAATGTGTCCTGATGTGTCCTAATGTGTCCTAGTGTGTCCTAGTGTGTCCTAGTGTGTCCTGGTGTGTCCTAATGTGTCCTAGTGTGTCCTGGTGTGTCCTTGTGTGTCCCGGTGTGTCCTGGTGTGTCACTCACCACTGATGACCTGTCCAAACAGCTCCTCCGGTGTGTCTCCAAAGAAGGGAGCACATCCCACCAGGAACTCGTACAGGATGACGCCCATGGCCCACCAGTCCACCGGCTTCCCGTAGCCCTGACGCAGGATCACCTCTGGGGCGATGTACTCTGGCGTTCCACACACCTGGGGGGGGGGGTGGAGGGGGGGTGCAGGGGGGGGGGGTCACACAGTAGAGCAACATTCTCCAGATCTGCAGACACGCCCTCACACACTACTGTACCTGCTTGTCCAGGAACTCTCTGGTATCTTTCTCGATGTGCCCTTCGTACAGGTTTGTGGTCAAGCTCATCAGCCCGATCTTGGAGAGGCCGAAGTCCGTCAGTTTGATGTGTCCCATCGAGGTGATCAGGAGGCTGGGGGGGGACAGGGGGACAGGGGGACATTCACCACGGGAACAGGGACGAACTGCAGAGGCCTCCGGGACCTCATCTGCTGTTCATACTTGTCAGGTTTCAGGTCTCGGTGGACGATGCCGTAGTTGTGAAGATACTCCAACGCCAGAACCGTCTCAGCAAAGTACAAACGGGTCATGTCCACAGGCAGCGCGCCGATGTTCTTCAGCAGGGTGGCACAGTCTCCACCTGCAGGTGGCGCCACCATGGGGTCACTGAACACCAAGCACTGGGACCTGGACAGTAACGGCCTTACCCTCCACGTACTCCATCACCATGCACAGGTGCCTCCTGGTCTCGAAGGAGCAGAACATGGAGACCACGAAGGGGTTCTCGGCAAACGTCAGGATGTCCCGCTCCACGAAGGCCTGCTGGATCTGGTTCCTGAGGATCAGGTTCTGCTTATTGATCTTCTTCATGGCGAAACGCTGCCGCGTCTCCTTGTGCCGCACCAGGAACACGGCGCTAGGAGGGAACCACAACAGAGTGACCTTGGTGCTACCACCACCTCGCCGCCCCCTGCCGCCGCCCCCTGACGCCGCCTCGCCCTCACCCGTAGGCGCCGTTGCTGATGAGTTTGATGTTTTCAAAGTCTTCCTCTCCGGGGGTTTTGGTTCTGCTCTGCGATGGTGGCGCAGGAACCGTCGTTCCTCGACTCTGAAACACAGCAGGTTGGCTCAGACAGGAACCTTCACGCCGGCCTTCGCCTGCTGGCGCTCACCTCCACGGAGTCGTCCGTCTCGGGGGTCTCGGGGTTCCCGCTGTCGTAGCTGCTCAGCTGGGCCATTTCTGCAGACAGCAGATAACAGGTCAGCTTTGCTCACGTCTGAAACACCTGGAAACACCTGGTCCGTACCCTCCAGGGGGTCCCTGGTGAGGCCCAGCTGGCTGATGATGTATCGGGGGATGTCGGTCTTGATGCCCTGGCCCTCCTTGGCATGGCCCTCGGCTGCCTCCAACAGGTGATAGAACTCCTCAGGGTCAAACTCCTGCCAGGAACAGAGACGGTGAGGCAGGAACCATGAGACAGGAACCACGAGACAGGGACCACGAGACAGGGACCACGAGACAGGGACATGAGACAGGGACCATGAGACAGGAACCACGAGACAGGAACCAAGAGACAAGAACCAAGAGACAGGGACATGAGACAGGGACCATGAGACAGGAACCACGAGACAGGGACCACGAGACAGGGACCACGAGACAGGGACCATGAGACAGGAACCACGAGACAGGAACCAAGAGACAGGGACCAAGAGACAGGGACCAAGAGACAGGGACATGAGACAGGGACCAAGAGACAGGGACCATGAGACAGGGACCATGAGACAGGAACCACGAGACAGGGACCATGAGACAGGGACCATGAGACAGGAACCACGAGACAGGACCACGAGACAGGGACATGAGACAGGGACCACGAGACAGGAACCAAGAGACAGGGACATGAGACAGGGACCAAGAGACAGGAACCAAGAGACAGGGACATGAGACAGGGACCAAGAGACAGGAACCAAGAGACAGGGACATGAGACAGGGACCACGAGACAGGAACCAAGAGACAGGGACATGAGACAGGGACCAAGAGACAGGAACCAAGAGACAGGGACATGAGACAGGGACCACGAGACAGGGACATGAGACAGGGACATGAGACAGGAACCATGAGACAGGAACCACGAGACAGGAACCAAGAGACAAGAACCAAGAGACAGGGACATTAGACAGGGACCAAGAGACAAGAACCAAGAGACAGGGACATGAGACAGGAACCACGTATCAGGAACCAAGAGACAGGGACCACGAGACAGGACCATGAGACAGGAACCAAGAGACAGGGACATGAGACAGGGACCATGAGACAGGGAACTCTGGTCTCATCACATCAAAACCAACATTTTTGTGAATTTTACAGTGTAGAAGAGTGAGAGAAGACCCCCCCACCCCCCACTAGCTGGTCCTGTGTGCGTGTGTGTGTGTGTGTGTGTGCGTGCGTGCGTGTGTGTGTGTGTGAGAGAGAGAGAACGACTAAAGTGATGGTGGAGGTTCTGCTCACCAGACACTCGAGCAGGCGAGCCGGCCGGGCGATGATGATCATCAGCTTCTTCACCAGCTGAGTGACGAACGTCACCTCCACACTCTCGGAGCGCTCGTGAGCCTGGACACAGACGGACGACAGACGGTTGGTCAGTGTCTCCCGGGTGACTGGTCACCATATCTGGGGACTAGTTATGTTTGATGACGGAGCGCAGTGAAACCTTCTGTGACCTTGAAGAGAACGTCACCACTGAAGTTTGTCCTTGACAAACACAGCGGGCGGGGGCGGGGGCGGGGGGGCGGGGGGGCTCCTGCTGGGACACCTGAAAGTTAATCTAAATCACAACGACCTCGTCGGCCTTTAAAATCCACCATGAAATGTCTGTCAGTGAGGAGACGGAGCAATTTACCCAGCAGCCACTGCAGCGAGCTGGGAGAGAGCGTGTGTGTGAGTGTGTGTGAGTGTGTGTGTGTGAGTGTGTGTGTGTGTGGGGGGGGGTAATGTACGTACAGTCCTGTCTGTGCTTGTCAGAGGGGTGACCAGAGTGGAGGCGCTGGGCGTCTCGTTGCTGTTGCTCTACCAGGGCCGTGCTGACAGACACAGGGGCCCCTGGGGGCCCCCACACCCCCTCTGAATTATTTATGAATGTAACTACAGTAACTACACATTAGTGTGTAGATGCATGTGTAGGGTGACAGTAGAGGGTGAGCGTGTGTGTGTGTGTGTGTGTGTGTGTGTGTGTGTGTGTGTGTGTGTGTGTGTGTGTGTGCGTGAGTGTGAGTGTGTGTGAGAGAGATTTCCAGGTTAATGAGCAGACTCAGTTTTAGGCTCTAGCTCATTCTGAAATCAGTTGGAACCTTCAAAGATCAACCTGAAACTCTGGACAGGTGAGTTAGCTCCTCCCCCCTCCACTCTGAGGTGACCCACAGGGGTCAAACAGGGGTGTGAGAAGAGGACGTGGTTCACTGTGGTGACCGCCATGCAGGACGCCACGGGAGGAGTGGGGGGGTGAGAGAGGAGTGGGGGGTGAAGGAGGAGTGGGGGGGTGACTGAGGAGTGGGGGGTGAGAGAGGAGTGGGGGGTGAAGGAGGAGTGGGGGGGTGAATGAGGAGTGGGGGGGTGAAGGAGGAGTGGGGGGGTGAGAGAGGAGTGGGGGTAGGGGGCGGAGCCTCCTGCGGCGCCGTCCTGAGGTGGCGCCCAGACCGATGGAGGACAAGCGAAAGTTTCCCTCGTCCTTTGGAACAAAGAGCCAGTTTTCTGCAGCAGTTTCTGATCAATATTCACGGTTGAATTTTGCTCTTTTTAGTGAATAAAGTGAAATAAACTCAGATAAAAACCTCATTTACACAAAATAACAAGTCTAATAATCTACAGTTTAATTAAAGAACAAACAACATGTGAAACGAACCTCCAGCAGCAGCCTAACGAGCAGCTCGTTTAATCAGGACCAGAAACTCGTGACACCGACCACGCCGCTGTCTCGTGCACGTGCTCGTGAACGTGCACGTGGTCGCGGCGGGACGCTAAAACACGGCCGTCCAACTGTCAACGTTGCAGTGGACAATAAAGCTGAATCAAAGGTGGACTCAACTGTGACGTGAGCGTCCTCCCAGGTGTGAGCAAACACCTTCCACTCGCTGCTCCTCATCAGCTCCTCCAGGACCTCCTCCTCCAGGACCTCCTCCTCCAGGACGTCCTCCTCCTCCAGAACATCCTCCTCTTCCTCCAGGACCCCCTCCTCTTCCTCCAGGACCCCCTCCTCCTCCTCCAGGACTTCCTCCTCCTCCTCCAGGACCCCCTCCTCTTCCTCCAGGACCCCCTCCTCCTCCTCCAGGACGTCCTCCTCCTCCTCCAGAACATCCTCCTCTTCCTCCAGGACCCCCTCCTCCTCCTCCAGGACTTCCTCCTCCTCCTCCAGAACATCCTCCTCCTCCTCCAGGACCCCCTCCTCCTCCTCCAGGACCTCCTCCTCCTCCTCCAGAACATCCTCCTCCTCCTCCAGGACCCCCTCCTCCTCCTCCAGGACCTCCTCCTCCTCCTCCAGGACTTCCTCCTCCTCCAGGACCCCCTCCTCCTCCTCCAGGACCCCCTCCTCCTCCTCCAGGACCCCCTCCTCCTCCTCCAGGACCTCCTCCTCCTCCTCCAGCCTGCTCTGCCACCGCACCCTCCACATGTTGTCCAGCAGAACAAACCCAAGCTGCTGGCGGGTTCACCTGGGCAGCGCCATCGTCCCCGCGACCTGCCGCCACCCACATCAACGCGTCCACGGCCTTAATGGCGCCTGATTGGTGATGTCATGATCCGGCCCGCATTGCAGCAGATGTCCAAACGCTCCTCCAGATGTGACCACGTCTGGTTTCCTCGCCCTCCAAAAGCATTCAAACAGGATTCACGCCTGTGCGCCGCCTCTCCTCCACAAGCCCCTCAGCCAATCAGAGACAGTCGGACACCTGACAAGCCCCGCCCCCTACACGACCCTCTGCCCGCCTCCTTCATCCCTCCTGTGTGTCTGGTAGAATCATCCGTCAGCCCCCAGCGACTACTGGAGTGTGAAATTAAAATCAGGGAGGAGGTGTGTGTGTGTGTGTGTGTGTGTGTGTGTGTGTGTGTGTGTGTGTGTGTGTGTGCGTGTGTGTGTGTGTGTGTGTGTGTTTGATGGAGAGGCAGTTTGGACGTGTGTCCCAGCTCAACAGAAGGTCAATAAGATGCCAGGGGGAGCCGTAATGTCGACCCCCCCGAGGCCAAACTGAGCTAATAGAGACGTCAGCGCTGGACTGGTGTGTTTCCAGTTCAGCGCTGGTGATCCGTCACTTCAGCCTCCTTTGATTTATTGGGACAGATTATTTGATTGGATCCTACTAGTGACACACAGAGCAGCGGTGAGCAAAGGTGTGTGTGTGTGTGTGCGTGTGTGTACAGGTGTGCAGGAATGTTATATTCCAAAATGACATCACACGCCACTGTAGGCCAGAACCGTGAGGTGGTTAACAGCTAACCAACCCGCCTGATACTCAGCAGCTCTTCACATCATCATCACCATCATCATCACCACCATCATCATCACCACCATCATCACCATCACCACCATCATCATCACCACCACCATCATCATCACCACCATCATCACCATCACCACCATCATCATCACCACCACCATCATCATCACCACCATCATCATCATCACCACCACCATCATCACCATCACCACCATCATCATCACCACCACCATCATCATCACCACCATCATCATCATCACCACCATCATCATCACCATCATCATCACCACCATCATCATCATCATCACCATCATCATCACCATCATCATCACCATCATCATCACCATCACCACCATCACCATCATCATCACCATCATCATCACCATCATCATCACCATCACCACCATCATCATCATCACCACCATCATCATCACCATCATCATCACCATCATCACCCTTTTGTTTTTATTCCTTTCGTAAGGTTTAGAATGAAGACAGGCTTTGATCCTCTCCAACAGGCTCCTCCCCCAGGTCGACCCACCCCCTCAGGGCCTCAGCGTTCTGAGCGTAATCATCCTGAAGATAAACGGGATCGTTCCAGATTTCTGTGTGGACTAAACGAGGCGTCAGGGCCCCTGTAGGGGAGGAAGACGTGTATGTGTGTGTCGCCGTGCCTCCGCAGTGCCATGACGTCACCCGTCACGGCGCCCGTAACCACGATGGACGACGCCGAGCAGTTTTACCACGGTTAACTGAGCGTGACCACAAACGTGGCTGAGCTGTGGCTCTCAGCCTGATGACATCATCATGGTGATGGATGAGACGCGGCGGACAGCTGACCCACCAGCTGCACAAGCTCAATTAGCTCGCAGCTAATTGAGTGCTTCTGGGATGAAGGTTTGATGAAGAGGAAGATTTTAAATCTGAGTAAACACCCCCACAATGCTCTGCAGTGGGGTACAGTGAGGTGTTCCCGCCTGGCTCAGAGGAACCCCAGCAGAAACCATCCGTGTGCCACTTACATCCTGCAGAAGCTTCTCCAGGTTCTCCTGGAGCTCGTAGAAGTAGCGGGACGTGATGAGGCCCTCGCGGCTCTTCTCCAGACAGTCTCTGGACAGCTCGATCAGCTGGTGGTGGATGAAGCTCAGCACGCCGTCGGCCAGGGGACACACCTTCCCAGGATCTGAGGAGGACAGCAGCTCGGACAGACGCTCCTCCATCTGAGCTGTTGCCTGGGGGGGGACGGGTTTGGGGGGGGGGGGGGGGGCACAAAACAATCTAAAGTCAAACGCTCCTCCAAAACCCTCTTTCGCTTCCTTCACTGTTATTACCGTGTAATAACAGCTACCAAAATGCACATGGACATTGTCACTTGTATTGACAGGAAGTGGCAGACAGGAAGTGTGTGTCGGCAGTACCGACCTTCGGAAAGCGCTCCTTGTACACGTGGTTCATCATGACGATCTCGTGGTCAAAGGAGATCGGCGAGCGTCCGGGGCTGAAACGACAGATGTGCGTGTGTAAGATGAACACGTGGCTCACCCCAGAAGCTCCGCCCCCTCACACGTGCAGATACATGAAAAACACCAGGGGGGAACTATCTGAAATAAATCTCAGGTTTCTCCACAGCGCCCCCTACAGGTGAGCCACATTCCCGACCAGCTGCAGCCAGACGGTGGTGAGAGGAGAGCAGCTGCCAGCAGGGCGCCACTCCCCTCATCCTATAGGCTGCTGAGCGAGAGGGGATCCTAGAGGTCAAACACTTGACCTTCAAACTGTCCCACGTCATTGTCACCTTTCACAGCTTTGATGGGCCTGAAATCCTGGTTCTGATTCAAGTTGCTGACTGAATTTATCCTAAAACTGATGTTTCTGACATGCACGCACACACACACTCATGAGCGACCAATGGAAACAGGCTGGGTGTCAGCTGACCCCCCAGGTCAGCAGGCAGGTGATCATACAGTCTAACTGACCACATGTGGTCGTCATACGTGTCCACTGAGGCGAAACTGGGGACCATGACAACCTCTACACACTCAGAGACACAGTGTAAACGTGAGTGTGTGTGTGTGTGTGTGTGTGGGGGGGGGGGGTAATAAAAAGGGCTGTCAGTTCTGAGGGCATTTTTATGACCTGACAGTCCGACAGTGACGTCTCCATCCATCTTTCATTCTGGTCCTCATTCTTTATTCTCTTCCCCTGACACACACACACACACACACACACACACACACACACACACACACACACACACACACACACACACACACAGTCATCCGTCATCTGAAAGTGAAAGTGAGATGAAGAAAAGGTCAAAAATATCACTTCTGTTGCTGTCTCCCCTTGTTCTGAAGGTGTGTGTGTGTGTGTGTGTGTGTGTGTGTGTGTGTGTGTGTGTGTGTGTGTGCTGATGAATTATTCAAACAATCATATAAACATTGACACTATTCAAGGCTTTTTTCAGCCTTCAGAGGACGTTTGTGGACGAAGGTGTGTGAGAATGTGGAGAAACTGGTTTGGTTGTAAATATTGAAGAAATGATTGAATCAGACTAAAAATGAGCTGATTTCTTCCTTAATTTATTTACTTCAGTGTTTCAAAATGCTTCTAACCTAAAATCTGCCTCAGACCTTTTGATTCTAATTATAAATGTAAATGTTTGCTTGAAATGAATAAAGATCAAATAGGAACATTTTCATGATGGGAAATAGTTGAAATAAATATGAAATTGAGCTCCAGCATCACGTGTATGAGTCATCAGAGCACACACACACACACACACACACACTCACACACACACACACTCTCACACACACACTCTCACACACACACTCTCACTCACACACACTCACACACACACTCTCACACACACACTCTCACACACACACTCTCACACACACGCACTCACACACACACTCACTCTCACACACACACACACACTCACACACACACACACTCACTCTCACACACACTCACACACACACACACTCACACACACACACACACACGCACACACACACACACACACTCACACACACACACACACACTCACACACACTCACACACTCTCACACACACACACACCCTGACAATGAGGTCATGTCTTCAGTCATTCATTTGCAGCTCATTACTCTGGTAATTGGACTGAGCTGTCTGAATGTGACATATGATCAGATCATCACTGAGGCCCTCAACACGAGACCACCATGTTCTCTCTCTCTCTCACACACACTCACTCACTCACTCACTCACACACACACACACACCCACACACACCCACACACACACCCCTCCTGACTCAGCTGTGGTGGGGCAGCTCTGGCTCCTGTGATTAAAGGTGAGCTACTACAAAATATTCCCCTCTCCTCTCCCCCCCCCTCCTCTCCTCTCCCCTCCCCTCTCCTCCCCTCTCCTCTCCCCCCCCCCCCTCCTCTCCTCTCCTCTCCTCTCCCCTCTCCTCCCCCCCCCATCCTTTAGTCACCCCCAAAACACTCAAAATGCAAAACAGCTCATTGGGGAGAGAGACCGAAGTAAATCAGACTGGACAGACACTCGGGTGGCGTGTGTGTGTGTGTGCGTGAGAGTGTGTGTGTGTGTGTGTGTGTGTGTGTGTGCGTGTGTGCGCGTGTGTGTGTGTGTGCGTGTGCGTGAGAGTGTGTGTGTGTGTGTGTGTCAGAAAAATAACATTGGTGCTTCACAACTGAGGTGGGTGACTTGGGAAATAAGAGGCCCAATTGAGCGTGACAGAGCCTGTATGAGGTGTGTGTGTGCGTGCGTGTGTGTGTGCGTGCGTGCGTGCGTGTGTGCTGCAGGAGCCCCATGTAATGAGATTCGGGGCTCTAATGTAAACAGTTCTCCCCTCCTGAGTCTCACTGCTGTTCTGCTCTACAGTTCCCCAGTGTAATTCTGGTCCTGCTGTGGGGGGGTAAACCAACCAGAGCTCATGCGTGTGGATGTGGGCGTCACGTGTGCTTCAGCTGCGCACGGCTGCAGACCACCAGTGGAAGCTCAGACCAGTTTAGACCAGTGCTCCCAGTAGCCTCCTGGTCTCTGTGGCCTGACGCCACACAAAGAGCCGCCGTACTCACAAACACGTGACGCCCCACAACACGTGTGAACACAACACGTGTGAACACAAACACACCTTTAATTTTGTCAACCCTTTACAGCAGCTCAGCCCAGTGATCTGCAGGTTGCTGGTTCAACTCCAGCTCTTACAGCCAAGGCAGAACCATAAACGCGTGTGTAGGGTCAGGGTCAGGGTCAGGGTCAGACCCCCCAGGTCCTCTCTGGGACCTGGAACAGGAAGTGAGTATAGACGGGATAGTGAAGCTGCTGCTGAGGCGATGCCTCCCTGAGGAGCAGCACCACCTCAGCTCACCTCCTCCGGCGGGTGTGAGCGGTGCCCGTCTCCTACCTGAGGCTGCGGGAGCGCGGTCTCATGGCGGGCGAGCGCCGTCCCTCCTCGTCTGTGATGCTCTCGGAGCTGAAGTGCTTGGTCAGGAAGTGCAGCTCGTCCGGTGTCGGCTGGAAGGGCAGCTGATGCAGCTTCTCCTGAGATGAACAGGAGGACTGTGAGAGGAGGAGCACAGAGGGAGCACAATTACAACCAGCACTGGAGCTACAGCGTGGGCAGCAGGAGGAGCAGGAGGAGCAGGAGGAGCCGGGGGGCAGGAGCAGGCGTTCTCCTCCTGACCAGGTGGATGACTCTGCTGCCTGACCGGCATTTGCTCAACATTCAGGCCTGTTTGGGTTCTTCTGAGTCGCACGAGAGGCATAAACCTGGATTAAATCATGCGTTTTGGTATTTTAGCCAGACTTTAAGATATTGTTACCCTCCGTTTGTGTCCAGAGTTCATTTTTCAACTTGGCACAAACATCCACATCACCATCTAATAAGGTGCTGCAGCAGCAGCAGCTACAGCAGCAGCAGCTACAGCAGCAGCAGCTACAGCAGCAGCAGCTACAGCAGCAGCAGCTACAGCAGCTACAGCAGCTACAGCAGCAGCTACAGTAGCAGCAGCAGCAGCAGCTACAGTAGCAGCAGCAGCAGCAGCTACAGCAGCAGCAGCAGCTACAGCAGCAGCAGCTACAGCAGCTACAGCAGCAGTAGCAGCAGCAGCTACAGCAGCAGCAGCTACAGCAGCAGCAGCAGCTACAGTAGCAGCAGCAGCAGCAGCTACAGCAGCAGCAGCAGCTACAGTAGCAGCTACAGTAGCAGCTACAGCAGCAGCAGCAGCTACAGCAGCAGCTACAGTAGCAGCTACAGCAGCAGCAGCAGCTACAGCAGCAGCAGCTACAGCAGCAGCAGCTACAGCAGCAGCTACAGCAGCAGCTACAGCAGCAGCTACAGTAGCAGCTACAGCAGCAGCAGCAGCTACAGCAGCAGCAGCTACAGCAGCAGCAGCTACAGCAGCAGCTACAGCAGCAGCAGCTACAGCAGCAGCTACAGCAGCAGCAGCAGCAGCTACAGCAGCAGCTACAGCAGCAGCAGCTACAGCAGCAGCTACAGTAGCAGCTACAGCAGCAGCAGCTACAGCAGCAGCTACAGTAGCAGCTACAGCAGCAGCAGCAGCTACAGCAGCAGCAGTAGCAGCAGCTACAGCAGCAGCAGCAGCAGCAGCAGCAGCAGCTACAGCAGCAGCAGCAGCTACAGCAGCAGCAGCAGCAGCAGCTACAGCAGCAGCAGCTACAGCAGCAGCAGCAGCAGCAGCTACAGCAGCAGCAGCTACAGCAGCAGCTACAGCAGCAGCAGCTGCAGCAGCAGCTGCAGCATCTCAGGAGGAGGCAACAGTGAGACATTTACCGAGACGGTGGAGCTGGGGGTGTTGGTGCCGTACCCAGAGGAAGGCAGGGAGGCCAGAGACCAGCGTCGTCCATCCGTCCTGAGGGACAAACACCAGATGAAGGACATGCAGCATTCAGCAGATATTCGAGAGAACAGGCTGAGGGAGCTCAGAACATCAGTCTAACCCAGATGTTCCACCAACACAGCTGGATTACTGTGGTCATCAAACTACACAAACACACTTTCCTGTTGTGACGACAACGGAGGAGAAAAATACTGACAACAAGTTGGGAAAAAAGCTGATTCAAGCTGAAGTTGCCAGTTAAATTCCTTAAATTAAAAGTGTAAACCTGGACAGGCTACAGGCCTGAACCGTGGTCAGACCCTGCCAGGGGTTGTGGGCGGGGCCAGCCACACACAACAGTGAGAAAGGTCAAAGGTCAAAGGCAGAAGGTTACCTGTCAGCCCTGCTGTGTCCATGACTGTGGGGAGACAAAAGAGGAGCTTTGTTTAGAGCTGGTCTCTCTCTCTCACACACGCACACACACGCACGCGCGCACACACACACACACACACACACACACACACACACACACACACACACATGCGCACACACACACACACTCACACACACATTTAATATTCTGGCCCAGGTGAAGTCAAGACGAGTGTTTTAAGTCTGTCCTGAACAGCAGTGAGGAGTGTTGATGGTAAAACCTGTTTCTCTCTGATGTTGCTCAGTTTGTAGCTATGACAACACAACAACATCAAGCTGTGACCTAAAAGTGTCATCAGTCTTGATGCCATGGCAACAGGACTCAATTCTGACGTTTAAAACTGCAGCGCGTGAATGGCCTGTTGTACCGGCCTCGGCCACACGGTGTCACTGTGCTCCTGTCTGAGCACCAGCTCTCGCCAGCGTTACCATGGAAACATTATCAGCTTAAAAAAAGAGATGGCAGCATGACCAACGTTTAAATTAATATCCTTTTTAATCTTGGATTAAAAATCGGTGACGCACTCACACTCACTCTATCGGAGTGAGTTTTATTAAGCAGTGAGCAGCCATCTTCCTCTTCCTCATCATCTTCCTCCTCCTCTTCCTCATCATCTTCCTCCTCCTCTTCCTCATCCTAATCATCTTCCTCATCCTCGTCCTATTCCTCATCATCGTCCTCATCATCTTCCTTATCTTCCTCCTCCTCTTCCTCATCATCTTCCTCCTCCTCTTCCTCATCCTAATCATCTTCCTCATCCTCGTCCTATTCCTCATCATCGTCCTCATCATCTTCCTTATCTTCCTCCTCCTCTTCCTCATCCTAATCATCTTCCTCATCCTCATCATCTTCCTCATCAACACACACCTGAACGCAACACACGCACCTGAACACCAGCGTGTGGCTCACCTGCGTGCTGGAACAAAAGAGAAGTGGGCGGCGGCGTTGGGGGAGAAGTTGCGAGGGCTGTCCAGAGGGCTGGTGCCTGTGAGGGAAACCAACAGGTTACATCGGCCAAGTCAGGTGGAAACTCACCTGAGCAGGTGAGGAGAGCACTGCTGGAACCACTGGAACAATGATGAGAGTGTGCTAGCGTGGGCTAGCTCAGCTAAGCTAAGTGCCTTCATCAGCTAGCCTCCAGCATGATAGAGCTAAACAGCTGGTTACTGGTTACTAACCCTCATCTGCTGGAACCAGATCATGATGAGGAGTTTTGGGCATTTTGAGGACTAAAGATCTTCCATGAAGAGGAGCAGACACACACACACACACACACACACACGCGCGCACACACACACACACACACACACACACACACACACACACACACACACACACGCGCGCGCACACACACACACACACACACACACACACACACACACACACACACACACACGCACACACACCCACGAGTCGACTGGAGAACGGTGACCTACTTCCTCGACACGCTGCATCCACAGACGTGCTAATATCAGACTGGGATCATCATTCCAAAGTTAGGAAGCTCTTTAGAACACACAGCCGCCCCCCCCCCCCTTTTCTGAGGGGGGTGCAGGAGGAAGTGAGGGAGGTGTTGGATGGATGAGAGGGATTATTACACATTTATTACCAGACATTTATTAACCCCCAGACCGATCAGGCTGTGGGACGCCAACGGCACCTGATGGAGAAACGATGTCGGCTGGACTCAAGGTCGAACGACGGAAAAGCTCTTAAACAGCCGTGACTCAACCACCCAGTTAATAACAGCGTGTAATTAATGGGACACTAGGTCACCATGGCAACACAGCAGCTGCCACAGCAGGAAGGAGGCATCAGCTCACTTCCTGAGTCCAGCTCTTCCATCCATTATTCATCTAAGAGGGAAGCTGTGGATGACTAAGTCCAGGATGAGATCCGAGCCCTTTAGCACGCCTGTGTCCACCGTGTGTTACCTGTGTGTCCGTGCAGAGGTGAGTGTGGCCGTGGCAGGGTGGGGGAGGTGCTGGACGTCACAATCAGACTCTTCCTGTTGCTCGTGCGACAGCTGAAGACACAAAAGAGCCACAATCACATCACCGTTCCCAGACCAGCTCCTGACCCCGGAGGGCCCGGATGGACACGTCCTGTATCTGGCGTTAGCCGCTAGTGACCCACACACACCTGCGCAGCTCTGACTACGGAAGCCCTGGTGGGACACAGCAGACCTCAGCAGAGGCGCCGCTTTAGTCACATGACACAGAGGAGGGTTCATGATGACGTTGATGATGTCATCAGCCTTTCACAACAGCCGGACCTCATTCTGATGATTAACGGGTTCATCAACACACACTCTGAATATTTACCTGTTTAATATACATGTTACATCCAGTGTGTGAGTGTGTGAGACACCATCTGCTAGGAGTTGCAGCATCAGCAGTCTAAGAGCACCACGTGGTCCACACACACACACACACACACACACACACACACACACACACACCTCTGTGTCAGATCTTCTGGACTAACCCTAACGCTATTATTATTATTATTATTATTATTAGTAGTAGTAGTAGTAGTAGTAGTAGTAGTAGTAGTAGTAGTAGTAGTAGTAGTAGTAGTAGTGTCGTTATTATAGTTATTGTCGTTGTTATAGTTGTTGTTGTTATTATAGTTATTGTCATTATTATAGTTGTTGTCATTGTTATTATAGTTGTTGTCGTTATAGTTGTCGTTGTTATTATAGTTATTGTCATTGTTATTATAGTTATTGTCGCTGTCGTTATTATAGTTGTTGTCGTTGTTACTATAGTTGTTGTCGTTATTATAGTTGTTGTCGTTATTATAGTTGTTGTCGTTATAGTTGTCGTTGTTATTATAGTTATTGTCGCTGTCGTTATTATAGTTGTTGTCGTTGTTACTATAGTTGTTGTCGTTATTATAGTTATTGTCGTTATAGTTGTCGTTATTATAGTTATTGTCATTGTTATTATAGTTGTTGTCGTTGTTATAGTTGTTGTCGTTGTTATTATAGATGTTGTCGTTATTATAGTTATTGTCATTGTTATAGTTGTCGTTGTTATTATAGTTATTGTCGTTATTATAGTTATTATAGTTATTGTCGTTATTATAGTTGTTGTCGTTATTATAGTTGTTGTCGTTATTATAGTTGTTGTCGTTATTATAGATGTTGTCGTTATTATAGTTGTTGTCGTTGTCGTTATTATAGTTGTTGTCGTTGTTATAGTTGTTGTTATTATAGTTATTGTCGTTATTATAGTTATTATAGTTGTTGTCGTTGTTGTCGTTATTATAGATGTTGTCGTTATTATAGTTGTTGTCGTTGTTGTCGTTATTATAGTTGTTGTCGTTGTTGTCGTTATTATAGTTGTTGTCGTTGTTATAGTTGTTGTCGTTGTTATAGTTGTTGTCGTTGTTATAGTTGTTGTTGTTGTCATTGTTATTATAGTTGTTGTCGTTGTTATTATAGTTGTTGTCGTTATTATAGATGTTGTCATTGTTATAGTTGTCGTTATTATAGTTATTGTTGTTGTTATAGTTGTTATTATACTTGTTGTTGAAACCAGTCAGACCAGAGAGACGAAGCTTCACGATGACCGGTCCCCACTGGAGCTCTGCTGGATCCTCCCAGTCCAGAGCTCCAGTGGGGACCGGTGGACAGAGACCTAAGTGGTCCAGGAACCTGGACCCACCGGACGAGGAGGAGCAGGAGGAGCAGGGAAGGGGGGGGAGCAGGGGGAGCAGGAGGAGGAGGGGAGGAGCAGGAGGAGGAGCAGGAGGAGCAGGGAAGGGGGGGAGGAGCAGGAGGAGGGGGAGCAGGAGGAGCAGGGAAGGGGGGGGGAGCAGGGGGAGCAGGAGGAGCAGGAGGAGGGGGAGCATGAGGAGCAGGGAAGGGGGGAGGAGCAGGGGGAGCAGGAGGAGGAGGGGAGGAGCAGGGGGAGCAGGAGGAGCAGGAGGAGGGGGAGCATGAGGAGCAGGGAAGGGGGGGAGGAGCAGGGGGAGCAGGAGGAGGAGGGGAGGAGCAGGAGGAGGAGCAGCAGGAGAGGTCAGCTGAGGGAAGGAGAGCAGCAGCAGCATCACTGCTCACCATCACCCACAAACACTCAGATGGATACAGAGAGATTCCACCTTCATCTTCACGCTGTGATGAAGAGGAGGAAGAGGAGGAAGAGGAGGAAGAGGATGAAGAGGAGGAAGAGGAGGAAGAGGAGGAAGAGGATAAGGAGGACGGGACGATCCGTGGAACAGGACGGAGACGCCTACCTCTTGGAACGCCGCAGCATGCTTCTGTCTGGCAGGCAGAAATTGGAGAGAACCGTCCAGGTGTCAGACATGCTAACGCAAACACGCCGCCATCAAGAACACGCCGCCATCAAGAACACGCCGCCATCAAGAACACGCCACTATCACGGGGACTCAGCGGCGCAGCTGAGGACGCGAGTGGAAGACAGACAGGAGAGCGAGCGAGCGAGCGAGCGAGCGAGGCTGCGCTGTGGACTCTGGCTCCGCCCCCTCCCTCTGCTCTTAATCTGGCTCCGCCCCCGCCCTCTGCTCTTCATCAGAGGAGGCAGCGCTAATAGACGCCTAATAAAGGTGTATTTAAAGGGGCCCCAACAGACCCCCAACAAGACTCCTGGACCTGGACCTGGACCTGGACCTGGACCTGGACCGGCTCCACATCCAGGGCAGAGACAACAACGTACTCTCGACGATGGAGGATCAATGTGAGCAGCGGGTCGGAGGTGGCGGGACGCTTACCTCCAGAAAAAGGGGTTTCCTCGCTGTTGAACAGGGGCTGATGAAGGGCCGACAGGAAGGCAGAGGGGGGGTGAGGAGGAGGAGAGGCTGATGGAGGGGGGCGGAGCCAAGGAGGTGGGGGACAGCAGATGTTGGAGGAGGCTGCTGTTGCTGTGGCAACGCAGCTGAGCTGGTGACCAGATTCTGTCCAGGTAGTGGGGGGGGGGGGGGGCGGTGCATAAAGGGAGGAAGAGTAGACTGTCAACAGAGGAGTGTGTGTCTGAGTCTGTGTGTGTGTGTGTCTGAGTCTGTGTGTGTGTGTGTCTGAGTCTGTGTGTGTGTGTCTGAGTCTGTGCGTGCGTGTGTGTCTGAGCTGGTGCGTGTGTGTCTGAGTCTGTGCGTGTGTGTGTCTGAGTCTGTGCGTGTCTGAGTGTGTGTGTGCGTCACATGACAACTAACACACACGTGTACTGCTGACGAGCTGTTGCACTATTCTATCACAACAGGTCGTGTTTGACACCAGTGAAACATGCTAACGTAGCACTGGCGTCTGTCCTCTGAAGTTTAAAGTTGTCTACATTTCTAATTAAAGTTGTCTATATTTCTGTAATTAGCTGCAATTAATCTGCACCTTTAAATGACTCTGGTTTAGCTGCAGCTGCCTCTGTGCCCTGGCGCCACCTAGCGGCCACTAAAGCCACTTTCAGGCTGGTCTGCTCAGCAGTTCTGCATCTTATGATGACAGGACACAAGATGTTCCCCAATAAACTCACTGTGACCTTTGACCACTAAAACTAAAGCAATTATTCACATTAATCTTCATATCAAGCTAACAGCTGCTAGCATGACTGCGTTAGCATTGACCGTCTTGCTGAGGAAACAAATCCACCTAAAACAGGTTTCAGCTCAGATAAGATGAGACCCAGTCTCTCTTACTGCAGATGAAGGTGTGTTGCTCCTGCTCGCTCCTTCCTCCTCTTCATCTTGTGTCCAGGACAAAAGCCTCAACTGTAATCTAGAATAATCCACTGGACTGTAACAGCTCCATCAAACACACGATCACCTCTCCCTGAGTCCAACGCTGACTCTTCTGCACTGTGTGTGTGTGTGTGTGTGTGCGCGTGTGCGTGTGTGCGCGCGCGCGTTATCACAGCTATGTGAAGAATCTGGGCTAAAGTTTTCCTTCACCAGTTTGGGCTTGCTGAGTCACAAACTAACGCACACACACACACACACACACACACACACACACACACACACACACACACACACACACGGTGTCTCCATGAGTTTGTCTTCTGAAGGAACTCCTGAATAAACTTTGTTCTATCACAGAGAAAAGACAAAAGGTTCCAGCAGCTGAACCTCCAGATGGAATAGCTCTGAGCTCTGCTCACCCCCAGGAACAGAGCTCAGTCCCTGGGTACAGTCTGCTCTGATAATCCCCCTCTGCTCCTCTGATGGGGCCAGGGGGAGGAGACAACCACACAGGGGGAGGAGACAACCACACAGGGGGAGGAGACAGCCACACAGGGGGAGGAGACAACCACACAGGGGGAGGAGACAACCACACAGGGGGAGGAGACAGTGGCAAAGGGGAGGAGACAATCCCACAGGGGGAGGAGACAACCACACAGGGGGAGGAGACAACCACACAGGGGGAGGAGACAGCCACACAGGGGGAGGAGACAACCACACAGGGGGAGGAGACAGTGACAAAGGGGAGGAGACAATCCCACAGGGGGAGGAGACAACCATACAGGGGGAGGAGACAGCCACACAGGGGGAGGGGACAACCACACAGGGGGAGGAGACAGTGACAAAGGGGAGGAGACAATCCCACAGGGGGAGGAGACAGCCACACAGGGGGAGGGGACAGTGACGATGGGGAGGAGACAACCACACAGGGGGAGGAGACAGTGACTTTCAATATTGTACAAGCATTTATAATTCTTTTCATGCTGAATATGATGCTACGCCTGCTATAAAGCACGAGACCTTAAACAATAGAGCAGTGGGTCCATTTATCATCTGATTATCTTTAGTGTTTTGCTGTGTGAGAAGATGATGAAGATGAAGATGACCAGTCAGAAATCAAAGCCTAAAATGGAAACTGGCTTCAGCGTCTCATGGCATCACGCCAGCGCTCGTTTTCCTGACTTTATCGGGACAAACAGGAAGTGCAGCTGTCCGATTCTCAGAAACCTGAAGGTTGGCGAGGAGGGTTTGATGGGACACCAGGGCTGTGTCCGACTCCCCACCCTCGTTCCCTGGTCACTACTCACTACATGGGGACATGGACGAGTGGACTACGTAGCGCACTCAATTCTCAGTTAGCTTTCCGACACTTCCGACACTACGACGCACGTGAAATGACGTAATGTTGTCGCATAATAACCAGGAACCGGTCGCTGGGAAAAGTGGCCAGGTCCCTTTAATTATTTGAACCCATCCGAAACACCCAAACACATTCAGCGGTCGTTTCTTTGAAAATGCAATATTTTACCCTATTATTATCCTTATATAATAATAATAGATTAAAATATTAAATATAAATAATAAATAAATAAATAAAGGCAAAAACATATTTAAAATGGAGGCAGCAATGTTCCGCTAAAGTGAAAGAATTTTACGCTCTACTAAGATATGTGAAATAAATAGCATATAATAATATAATATAATAATATAATAATAATAATAATATAATAATAATAATATAATAATAATAACATAATAATATAATAATAATACATACATTTGTACGTCATCTCTCCTCGTTTACCTGCCACTGCCAGATCATCACGTGATACCGTGAAGGCTGATGGGATATATCACCCACTACCTTTCGCAGTGCATTGTGGGATACATTGAGTGCACGACATAGGGTCCAGGGTACAGGGGGGGGTTAGGACACAGCCTGTGTAGGGTACAGGGGGGGGTTAGGACACAGCCTGTGTAGGGTACAGGGGGGGTTAGGATACAGCCTGTGCAGGGTATAGGGGGGGGGGTTAGGACACAGCCTATGTGGGGTATGGGGGGGGGGGGTTAGGACAGACTGTGTAGGGTATGGGGGGGTTAGGACACAGCCTGTTTAGGGTAAAGGGGGGGTTAGGACACAGCCTGTTTAGGGTACAGGGGGGGTTAGGACACAGCCTATGTAGGGTACAGGGGGGGTTAGGACACAGCCTATGTAGGGTACAGGGGGGGTTAGGACACAGCCTATGTAGGGTACAGGGGGGGTTAGGACACAGCCCAGGTGATAATTCACACACACCCACAATGAAGCTACAGCCGGGCCAAAGCCAAACCAGGAATCCTGCATTTCCAACCTTCTGAACCCTCTGAACCTTCTGAACCCTCTGAACCCTCTGAACCTTCTGAACCCTCTGAACCTTCTGAACCCTCTGAACCCTCTGAACCTTCTGAACCCTCTGAACCCTCTGAACCCTCTGAACCCTCTGAACCTTCTGAACCTTCTGAACCCTCTGAACCTTCTGAACCCTCTGAACCCTCTGAAGCCTCTGAACCCTCTGAACCTGTGTGTTGTTCTCACACATGTTCCAGCCTTGTGTGAGATGCTGTTGCTCTTGTAGATTTGAAGTCCTCTAGTGTTCAAAGTGCTGCCCTCTGCTGCTGCACAATAATCAGTTCTATAAGACATTGATCCTTCTTTCTGCTAAAGCCCTCATTTGGCATTTATAAATATAACACAACAAAAAACACACATCTCCAAATACTGCAGCGTAGACAAACACTCAACAACACCGCTCTCCTTGGTATAAGTACCTGCTGACCCCTGACCTCTGTGTCATATACAAGTTTTCCAGGAGCAGCCACACTGATATAAATAGGTCCAGACTTTCCACACCAGGATGTTCAGCTGTTCTACGTGACACACACACTTAACCCTTTACTGGAAGGTCTGTGTGGGGAACCAGATACGCAACTCACCGGAGCTGCGTGTTGTTTTCGCAACCAAAAAAGAGCAACAATCTGATCATAAAATTCACTGTTGAAATAAAAACGGCCATTCATTTGTAAGATGTGCTGAATTCTCTTCAGAAGCTTCCTGAAGACTCAGCTGTGTGTGGGTCACTGCAGGACGGCAAACCAGAGCAAACCAGGCTGCAGAGACAGAGAGTGATGATACTTACAAACTGCCTCTTCTAGGAAGGCTCAGCTCCTTCTGAAACACACAAACACAAAAGCTTCATCAGGTCAAAGTGAGCTTGGTTTATCTGTCATACGCTGGGCGGCCGACAGGGGGCGCTGTTACACGCTGCTGCTGCACAGCTGCCGTGTCTAATGGCCCCAGAATCCACAGACTCACGCGGATGCATTAGTGACTGACCTCAGCCACACCTGAGCGAGCACGGGAAAGGTGGCTCAAGCTCAGGCACATGGCCTGTAATATCATCAAACCACCACAGGGGGGCAGAAGCACATCAACGTGCTGCTCAGAACACAGGGAATGACGTAAGGAGGGAGGGGGGAGGGGGGAGGGGGGAGGGGGAGGGAGGGAGGTAGAGGGAGGGGGGAAGGAAAGAGAGGGAGAGGGGAGAGAGGTAGAGGGAGGGGGGAAGGAAAGAGAGGGAGAGGGAGGCAGGGGGGAGAGAGGTAGAGGGAGGGGGGAAGGAAAGAGAGGGAGAGGGAGGGAGGGGGAGAGAGAGAGGGAGAGAGAGGGGGGAGAGGGAGGTAGAGGGAGGGGGAAGAGGAGAGGAGAGGGGGAGAGGGGGAGAGGGGGGAGAGGGGGGGAGAGAGGGAGAGAGAGGGGGGGGAGCTCTGCTCCTTCATGTCCATTAGCTCATCTGCAGACAAAGAGGATGAACTGAAGTGTGCGTGTGTGTGTGTGTGTGCGCACGTGTGTGTGTGTGTGCGTGTGTGTGTGTGTGTGCGCGCGCGCATGTGCGTGTGTGTGTGTGTGTTAAAGAGCATAAATATATTAGCCCAATGAACAGATGCGCAGAGGGACAGGAAATGACTGAAAATCCCCCATAATCCTCTCTGCTAATCAGAAATGAGAGTGGGTCCTTCCTGGTGCAGGACCTGCTGGGTTCTGCCTGAGGAACAGAACAGATGATCTCCAGCCTCTCCAGCAGCCCCCAACCAAACATCTGCACCTGTTTAGGTTGCTGCTCTTCCACTCTGGAGGGGACTTGTTCATCAACTCGTTAGAGCAATAAGCCATCTGAGTCCAGCTTTGACATGTGGCCAGTATCAGATTCAGATTTAAGAGAAGTTCTCTTCCATCACATCAAGGAGATCCTCCATCTTTGCTGTCCAGAGGGATTCGGTGAGTGTTTAGCTGCTCCAGCAGATCATCCATGAGGATCAGCACCACCACCACTGAGGGACCTGCCAACATGAGTGAGCATCCTCAGCCCAAAGTGTTCCAGAGCCTTCAGAGCAGCTGAGATGATGGAGGAGCACCGCCGAGATGATGGAGGAGCACCGCCGAGATGATGGAGGAGCACCGCCGAGATGATGGAGGAGCACCGCCGAGATGATGGAGGAGCACCGCCGAGATGATGGAGGAGCACCGCCGAGATGATGGAGGAGCATCGCCGAGATGTTGGAGGAGCATCGCCGAGATGATGGAGGAGCATCGCCGAGATGATGGAGGAGCACCGCCGAGATGATGGAGGAGCACCGCCGAGATGATGGAGGAGCACCGCCGAGATGATGGAGGAGCACCGCCGAGATGATGGAGGAGCACCGCCGAGATGATGGAGGAGCATCGCTGAGATGGAGGAGCATCGCTGAGATGATGGAGGAGCACCGCCGAGATGATGGAGGAGCATCGCTGAGATGGAGGAGCACCGCTGAGATGATGGAGGAGCATCGCTGAGATGATGGAGGAGCATCGCTGAGATGATGGAGGAGCATCGCTGAGATGATGGAGGAGCACCGCCGAGATGATGGAGGAGCATCGCTGAGATGGAGGAGCATCGCTGAGATGATGGAGGAGCACCGCTGAGATGATGGAGGAGCACCGCCGAGATGATGGAGGAGCATCGCTGAGATGATGGAGGAGCACCAAACTGCTGCTCTCCACCAAACAAGCAATCATCTCCTGGGTCTGCACCACTCACGCTTAACAGCCACCAGCAGGAAGACTCACACACGGCTCCACTGGGACAAATAACCGTGTGTGTGTGTGTGTGTGTGTGTGTGTGTGTGTGTGTGTGTGTGTGTGTGTGTGTGGCCACAAGTGTCTTCTTGTTCCAGAGTAACACACATAACCACTGAGGACCATTAGAATTCACCTGGGCCACAAACTGACACTTTAACAAAACCAACCTCCATTATTGGTTATTGAACTGTGTGTGTGTGTGTGTAAGTGTGTGTCTGTGTGTGTCTGTGTGTTTGTAAGTGTGTGTTGGTGTGTGTGTGTGTGTTTGTGTGTGTGTGTGTGTGTGTGTGAGCAGATCAGTTTTCCTGCACAACATTAGTGACAGAAAACTGCAGCTGTTACATCGTTTAAATGAGCAATTCTCTTAATCAGCACTTGAGAGTCAATATCTCAGTCAAAGTGAACACACACACACACACACACACACACACAGACACCACACAGACACCACACAGACACACCGCACACACACAGAGATACACACACAGACACACCACACATACACACAGATACACACACACACGCACACACACACACACACACACACACACACAGAGACACCACACATACACACACACACACACACACACACACAGACACCACACATACACACACACACACACACACACACAGAGACACCACACAGACACACACACAGACACTCACACACAGACACACACACACACACACACACACACACACAGAGACACCACACAGACACACACACACAGACACACACACACACACACACACAGACACACACACACACAACCCCCCCACAGGGCGTGTGGAACCAAACACGTCTCCTCTCCTCGGATCAGGTGAGACCCACCAGATCCTCTTGATTCCGTCCTCAGTCCTCCGTGTGTGTGTGTGTGTGCGTGCGTGTGTGTCTGCGTGTGTGTGTGTGAGCGTGTGTGTGAGAGACTGGTAATTTGTTGTGATCCAATGACAGCGCAGGCTTTTATCTTAAAAGCTTCACTCTCTCCGGGTGTCCACAGTAGTTTCAGCGGTCACCATGGTTACAGGATGAGCTCATAGATGGATTCTAATTGGATAAAGGATAAAAGGAAGAGGAGCGACTGGAGGGATGAAGAGGAGAGGCTCCGAATGTGGGGGCATAGCTGAGGTCCAGATCACTGGATCCAGTTTAAGCTGAACCTTGGTGGTCCTGGTGTTCCTGGTGGTCCTGGTGTTCTTGATGTTCCTGGTGGTCCTGGTGTTCCTGGTGGTCCTGGTGTCCCTGGTGGTCCTGGTGTCCCTGGTGTCCCTGGTGTTCCTGGTGTTCTTGATGTTCCTGGTGGTCCTGGTGTCCCTGGTGTTCCTGGTGGTCCTGGTGTCCCTGGTGTTCCTGGTGTTCTTGATGTTCCTGGTGTTCTTGGTGTTCCTGGTGGTCTTGGTGTTCCTGGTGGTCCTGGTGGTCCTGGTGGTCTTGGTGTTCCTGGTGTTCTTGGTGGTCCTGGTGGTCCTGGTGTTCCTGGTGGTCTTGGTGTTCCTGGTGGTCTTGGTGGTCCTGATGGTCCTGGTGTTCTTGGTGTTCCTGGTGGTCTTGGTGTTCCTGGTGGTCTTGGTGGTCCTGATGGTCCTGGTGTTCTTGGTGTTCCTGGTGGTCTTGGTGTTCCTGGTGGTCTTGGTGTTCCTGATGGTCCTGGTGTTCCTGGTGTTCCTGGTGTTCTTGGTGTTCCTGGTGTTCCTGAGGTCCACAGAAAGTGAACTACAGACCAGTTTAGAAGGTTTTACCTGAGCCCCAGTGGGAGTCATGAGTGATCAGTTGTCAGACTCCATCAAATTAAAGCTCTTCCTGTTTAGATCCCAGCCGGACTCAAGTCCACGTCCATCATCCTCTCATGAGGTCTACACTGGGATGGGGGGGGGGGGCGGGGGGGCTGACCTTCACGGGTGACGAGGTGAGTTTGGGTGGAGGCAGGAGCCGACATGAAGCTCCTGCGTCCTGGTTGGTGCTGGTGTCAGCACAGAACCTCCACCAACAGCCTGGATCTAGCAGGACTGAGGAACAGACGGGCCTTTGTTCCAGGAGCTGATGGAGCCCCCCCTGACCCCCCCCCCCCACACACACACACACACACACACCTCCACCATCAGTCACACACACCAGCGAGGGTTGACCGATGGTGGTGGGCCTGAAGGAGTAGAGGAGCAGAACATCTGGAACATCCATCAGCTATGATCGGGTCTGAACCCTCCGACCGTCTGTTGTCTTCACCAGAACTTCAACCACCTGCTGCTGCTCTGGGTCAGGTCTGGACGTCAAACAGCTCAAACTTTAGAACCTCTAAGGATCCAAACTGGGTCGTTCTACTTTAACAGGTTCTCTCCAATCAGGTCGTTTCTCAGAATAATCTCAAGCCCAGAAGACCCTGTTTCCTCTAGGGTCAGCCAAGGGTTATAGTGGCCATCTATGACCCCCCAACACACACACACGCACACACACACACACACACACACACACACACACACACCCACGCACACACCCACGCACACACACACACACACCCACACACACCCACACACACACACACACACACACACACACACACACACACGCACACACACACACACCTGAGCAGCTCAAACTGATTAGCATGCTAACCTAAGTAGCATGCTAACGACTTCCTCCACGGCCCGGTTCATACCTGCAGCCCTCTGCGCCTCAGAATACTGGAGTCATCCATGATTTCTGCAGGTCCCAGCTTAGGTCCTGGTTCAGGTCCCAGCTTAGGTCCTGGTTCAGGACCCAGCTCAGATCCCAGTTCAGGTCCCAGCTGCAGGTCCCAGCTGCAGGTCCCAGCTGCAGGTCCTAGTTCAGGTCCTAGTTCAGGTCCCAGCTGCAGGTCCCAGCTCAGGTCCCAGCTCAGGTCCTAGTTCAGGTCCTAGTTCAGGTCCTAGTTCAGGTCCCAGCTGCAGGTCCTAGTTCAGGTCCCAGCTCAGGTCCCAGCTCAGGTCCCAGCTCAGGTCCCAGCTGCAGGTCCCAGTTCAGGTCCCAGCTCAGGTCCCAGCTCAGGTCCCAGCTGCAGGTCCCAGCTCAGGTCCTAGTTCAGGTCCCAGCTCAGGTCCCAGCTCAGGTCCTAGTTCAGGTCCCAGCTGCAGGTCCCAGCTCAGGTCCCAGCTGCAGGTCCCAGCTGCAGGTCCCAGCTCAGGTCCTAGTTCAGGTCCCAGCTCAGGTCCCAGCTGCAGGTCCCAGCTCAGGTCCTAGTTCAGGTCCCAGCTCAGGTCCCAGCTCAGGTCCCAGCTCAGGTCCCAGCTGCAGGTCCCAGTTCAGGTCCCAGCTCAGGTCCCAGCCCAGGTCCTGACGTTGATGGCAGGACTGATCTGGGATCCTGTGGACATCCTCCCCGCTCACGTCTCTGTGGTGGGCGTGGCCTAAGTGGTCACCCTGTCCAGGCCTGGGCCCCGGTGGTTCCACAGGCTAGTCCAGAGCAGACTCCACCTCCTCCATTATTCAACTGGCCAGCAGCGGGGCGTCGGGGGGGGGGGGGAGAGGAGGCACCAGCTTGCTGCCCCCCCGGGCTAATGAGGGGCAGTGTGTCCTGGACGGTCCTGGAGCCTGAGGTTCTGCTGAGTCCAGCCTGGTCCAGAGTTAGGACACAACAGAGAGAGGAGACATGCAGACCAGCCGTCCCATCGTTGCAGCGGCGTCCACGTCCGGGACAACGCGGGAGTGTCTGTTCGCTAGCAGCCGTCGGCCACGCCACCAGGTATCAATCGCCATGACAACCAGCCGGGCCGGGTTCCATCTGGTTACCGAAGCACACACCAGTCAGCGCTTCATGCCTGGCGTCAGTGGGGGGGCGCGCTCCAACCGGGGGGGACAGACGGCACGGGAGGGACGCACGCCGTCCTCGTCCTCCACGCCTCTGCTGGTTCTGCTGGTTCTGTGTCAGGAAGCTCCGATGTTCAGCCCCCATTCTGTCACGCTCTTTCATCACCCTCCCTCCCTCTCTCTCTCTCCACCCTCCCTCTCTCTCTCTACCCCCTCTCTCTCTCTACCCTCTCTCTCTCACTCTCTCTACCCTCTCTCCACCCTCTCTCTCTCTCTCCACCCTCCCTCTCTCTCTCCACCCTCTCTCCCTCTCTCTCTACCCTCTCTCTCCACCCTCTCTCTCTCTCTCCACCCTCTCTCTCTCTCTCTACACTCTCTCTACCCTCTCTCTCCACCCTCCCTCTCTCTCTCTACCCCCCCTCTCTCCACCCCCCCCTTCTATTTTCCTCTCAGCCAATCAGAACCAAGTAGAAGGCAGACATTTAGTTTTCAGTGAATGGAGGAAGAACAGAGGCTCCGCCTTCTCCGCCCACACACACACAGACACACAGACACACACTCACAGTGTGTGTGAGTGTGTGTGTGTGTCTGTGTGTGTGTGAGTGGATGAATTAATCATGAGTTCACTGATCAGAAGCTTTATCTGGTGACTTATTTAACAGCTCTGCTCACATCTGAAGACCAACAAAGGTTCTGGGTGGATTAGCGACTAATGAGGGTCCAGACTCGTTAAAGAAACATCAGTGCTGATGTGAGCGTTATGACGCAGACAGGCTGGTGTCTGTCCAGGAGGGACAGAACCAGGAACCGGACCAGCTCACGCCCAGGTTCTGTCTGAATAAGCCCCGCCCCTTCTGCGGGGGCCCAGCTCGGGGTCGGAGCGTCCGTGCTAATGAGAGCAAAGGCCACAGAGCGGAATGTTCACGCAACTGTGAAGAGGAGGACCGACACAGGGCCCGGAGGAGGAGGTGTTGGTTCTGAGGTGGCAGTGGAGCAGAACCGCCTGCTTCTGTCCACAGTAGAATAGAGGAGCTGTTCAGAGAAAGGTTCTGCTGCTCCAGACTGAGCTAACCCAAACCTCCTGGCTCGGTACCGGTGACCTGCTGACAACAGCGGTCATGTTCAGGCTCAAACGGACCTGCATGTTTAACCAGAGCCCGGAGGAAGCAGAACCAGGATTTAGTCTCACTAGAGCAGGAAGTCCTGCAGCAGATCGACCAAAGCAGCCAGGACCCCCAGGTGGAGGCTGTCCACGGTCCCGGAACTGTCTGGATGACACGTGTGTGTGTGGGTGTGAGTGGGTGTGTGTGTGGGGAGGTGTGTGTGTGTGTGGGTGTGAGTGGGTGGGTGTGTGTGTGCGTGTGTGTTGCTCTGTCTGCATATTTGTGAGTGTCAGCAGCAGAAAGCTCAGCCTGAATACATTAAACAGCAGGTCTGCTGCACGCTGACAAAGCACACACTCACACACACACACACACACACACACACACACACACACACACACTCACACACACACACTCACACACACACACACACACACACACTCACACTCACACTCACACACCCACACACACTCACACCCACACACACACACACACTCACACTCACACACCCACACACACACACACACACACAACTGTGTTGTGCTCTATTGTGATGGTCTGCTGTAGTTCCACTGGTTGACTGGACCACCAGCACACATGTGAGGAGCCGTCACACACACGTGCACACACACGTGCACATGTGTGACAGGTGTCTGGAAACACCGAGGAGCGAGCGGGAATCACATCTTCTCTCTAACTGGTGTGATCGATACAGACCCCCGACATCCCAGCTGTGTGAGGGTTGCTGGGGCAACAGCACAACACGGTGACACCGTAACACTGTTAGAACGGCTGATGGATCAACATCCGGTTCTGGTCCATCCCAGAGCCCAGCGCACGCGTGTGTGTGTGTGTGTGGGGAGGTGTGTGTGTGTGTGTGTGTGTGTGTGCGTGTGGGTGTGGAGAGATTGTAGTCCAACATGTGAAGCCTTAGTAACTCAACTCGGTAATCCAAACAGCTGGAATCAGGATTTCGAACTGGTTACCATGGCAACAAGTGCAGGGTTTTCCAGCACGTTGCAAGAACACAAGAGGATTTTCAGGGAAGGTGTGAGAATCCTGCACTCACCAAACTAACCTGTTTAATTGTGGTTCACCTGCTCCCAGAGGAGGAAACAGAGTTCTGCTTCCTGTTCAGGAAGCACAGAAATATTCCAACATCCACAGGCGGCTCACATCCACAGGAGGCTCACATCCACAGGAGGCTCACATCCACAGGCGGCTCACATCCACAGGAGGCTCACATCCACAGGCGGCTCACATCCACAGGCGGCTCACATCCACAGGCGGCTCACATCCACAGGCGGCTCACATCCACAGGCGGCTCACATCCACAGGAGGCTCACATCCTCAGGAGGCTCACATCCACAGGAGGCTGACATCCACAGGAGGCTCACATCCACAGGCGGCTCACATCCACAGGCGGCTCACATCCACAGGAGGCTCACATCCACAGGAGGCTCACATCCACAGGCGGCTCACATCCACAGGCGGCTCACATCCACAGGCGGCTCACATCCACAGGAGGCTCACATCCACAGGAGGCTCACATCCACAGGAGGCTCACATCCACAGGAGGCTCACATCCACAGGCGGCTCACATCCACAGGCGGCTCACATCCACAGGCGGCTCACATCCACAGGCGGCTCACATCCACAGGCGGCTCACATCCACAGACGGCTCACATCCACAGGAGGCTCACATCCACAGGAGGCTCACATCCACAGGAGGCTCACATCGACAGGAGGCTCACATCGACAGGAGGCTCACATCGACAGGAGGCTCACATCCACAGGAGGCTCACATCCACAGGAGGCTCACATCCACAGGCGGCTCACATCCACAGGAGGCTCACATCCACAGGAGGCTCACATCCACAGGCGGCTCACATCCACAGGAGGCTCACATCCACGGGAGGCTCACATCCACGGGAGGCTCACATCCACAGGCGGCTCACATCCACAGGAGGCTCACATCCACAGGAGGCTCACATCCACAAGAGGCTCACATCCTCAGGAGGCTCACATCCACAGGCGGCTCACATCCACGGGAGGCTCACATCCACAGACGGCTCACATCCACAGGAGGCTCACATCCACAGGAGGCTCACATCCACAGGCGGCTCACATCCACAGGAGGCTCACATCCACAGGAGGCTCACATCGACAGGAGGCTCACATCGACAGGAGGCTCACATCGACAGGAGGCTCACATCGACAGGAGGCTCACATCGACAGGAGGCTCACATCCACAGGCGGCTCACATCCACAGGAGGCTCACATCCACAGGAGGCTCACATCCACAGGAGGCTCACATCCACAGGCGGCTCACATCCACAGGAGGCTCACATCCACAGGAGGCTCACATCCACAAGAGGCTCACATCCTCAGGAGGCTCACATCCACAGGCGGCTCACATCCACGGGAGGCTCACATCGACAGGAGGCTCACATCGACAGGAGGCTCACATCGACAGGAGGCTCACATCGACAGGAGGCTCACATCGACAGGAGGCTCACATCCACAGGCGGCTCACATCCACAGGAGGCTCACATCCACAGGAGGCTCACATCCACAGGAGGCTCACATCCACAGGCGGCTCACATCCACAGGAGGCTCACATCCACAGGAGGCTCACATCCACAAGAGGCTCACATCCTCAGGAGGCTCACATCCACAGGCGGCTCACATCCACGGGAGGCTCACATCCACAGACGGCTCACATCCACAGGAGGCTCACATCCACAGGAGGCTCACATCCACAGGCGGCTCACATCCACAGGAGGCTCACATCCACAGGAGGCTCACATCCACAGGCGGATAGTTCGATTGTGCACGTGCACAATCGAAGTATCTGGAGCTTTGGTGAGGCTGTGAAAATGATTCCACCTCACCAGAGAGGGCAGTAGCGAGTCGAATGGACAAGAGTGAGGAAAACAGACAACCAGAGAACTCTGTGCGTGCGTGCGTGCGTGCGTGCATGTGTGTGTGTAAGGAAGATGCCAAGAATAAGATAAACATGGATAAACTTGTCCTTGAGAAATATAATCTTCCTTTATTTCCTGAACTAAAATGACAGAATGGATCAAAGTTTTCAGCCCAGACATCAATTTCCTGCCTCCTGCACCAACAAATCCCCTCTGAACAGACACGTGCACACAGAACGTGCACACAGAACGTGCACACAGAACGTGCACACAGAACGTGCACACAGAACGAGATCACACGGAGGGTTGGAAACACTCTGATGTGCTGAAACACACAACTTCTGGAAGAGTGTGAGACACGACAAGGCTGCTGGAGAATAAACCACTGCTGCCACCTGCTGGTGGAATCACAGCCTGTGTGTGTGTGTGTGTGTGTGTGTGTGTGTGCGTGTGTGTGTGTACTGACCAGTCCAGTGAGCGATGGAGCAGACTGTCCCAGGGTTTGGCTCCTCATACGGACCAGGTTGTTGCCCTCACCTCCTCCTGCCCCTCCTCCTGCTCCTGCTGCTCCTCCCCCTGCTCCTGACCCCCCGGGGGGGCCATGCCAGGCCATCTGACTGACCCCAGTATGAAGACTGCTGGACAGAGGCAGCAGCTGCTTCCCTGTGAAGACACCGGTTCATCACCAACAGGAAGCAGAAAGAGACAGAGTCACGAGCATTTTTCTGATGACGTGAGTTTAATATTGTGAGATTAATACTGTGAGTTTAATGTTGTGAGTTTAATATTGTGAGATTAATGTTGTGAGTTTAATGTTGTGAGTTTAATATTGTGAGTTTAATATTGTGAGTTTAATATTGTGAGTTTAATACTGTGAGTTTAATACTGTGAGCTCTGTTTGGAGACTCATGACAGTTAATCTGGACTCCACCCTCCACTTTACAGATTATGGTCCCGGCAGATTGGTGCAGGATGGCCTCACCCAGGCTGTGAAGTGTGTGTGCGCGTGTGCGTGCGTGCATGCGCGTGCGTGCACGTGCGTGCGTGCGTGCCCAGTCTCACCCGTCATGGCCAGGCTGCTGCGCCGGGCCCAGCTCTCATCCTGACTCAGCTGCCGGTGCACTTTGGACTTGGTGGCAGCAGTTGCGGCAGGAGACAGATCGGGATTACTCAACTTCCTGAAGAGGAGCGGAGGGGGGGGCGCAAACTCCCTCTGTGGATGGAGGAGGACACAGGTGATGAGTCTATGGGGGGGGGGGGCCAAACAGAGCTGCAGCCGCTGAGACAACATCCATAAAGCATTCCTGCTCTTATAGTGTTGGACCTGGAGGAACTGCAGGGATCAGATGAATGTATTCACCCCCCCCCCCCCCCCCACGGAGGGGAGCAGCAGCTCCTGCAGCCATGCTAGCAACACACCGTCTCCATGTCAGCCCCCCCCCCCAGTGGAGCCTGACAGCAGCAGCTCAGCCAGGGAAGCAGAGCAGAGTGTCACCAGCAGAGGGCAGCAGGGTGTCAGGCTGCAGGAGGGGGCAGCAGCTAATGCTAAAGGGGGGGGGGCGCACACACACACACACACACACACACACACACACACACACACACACACACACACAGACGTCGACGCCGCTGAAGCTCCACAGAATCAGATGTGAGTGGGTCCAAACGATCCCAACATGAGGAGCTTTAAGGAGAGCTGGTGGCCCACAAGGTCGTCCTGAGGGTTTGAAGGGTTTGAAGAGGTTAAAGGTCAAAGGTCAGATGTGCTGAAGGCCAGAAGTGATACAACTGCTGCATCCAGCTGATGCTGATGCTGGAGCAGCAGGACGGTCTCTCAGGATCCCTCCACATGTTCTCCAGGGTGCTGGACCTCAGCCATGTCTGGGAGGTTCCTTTAGTTCTCACATCTGGATCGGTCCAGCATTTATTACCGGGTTCCTTTAGTTCTCACATCTGGATCGGTCCAGCACGTCAGCTCACTACAAGAACGTTGTGTTCCTACACAGCACACTGTTTACATTAGTGCTGCTCCACCTCTGCTGAAACCAGCCCAGGAACCAGCCCAGGAACCAGCCCAGGAACCAGCCCAGGAACCAGCCCAGGAACCAGCCCAGGAACCAGCCCTAACGCAGGGACCCACAGCGTGTTCTCTGTTGCTCTGCTGATCAGGTCCTGAACCAGGACTCAGCTGGTCTGTGGAGGGTCCAGCAGAGTCCAGCAGCTAAAGGATGAGCACACACTGACGTGCACGCCAGGAGTCTGGCACCAGAGCAGGAACGATGGTCCGATCGCTGCTGCCGACCAGAACTCCTGAAACAGGAACTACAAACACTGGTTGACTATGACAAGAAACCAGTCAGACAAGTGTGTGACAAGTCTGCACATGCTGTGTGTGTGTGTGTGTGTGTGTGTGTGTGTGTGTGTGTGTGTGTGTGAGGAGGGGGAGGAGGATTAACCACACGTGTGTCTGATTGCATCACTTCTGTTTCCTGTCCGTTGGCGGAGGAGCACGCTGGCGGCTGCGTCACCGTAGCGGCGAGGCTGAGCCACAGTGGGGCTGATCCAGCTGTTGTGATGTGTTCCAGCTGTTCCAGCTGTTCCAGCGCTGGTGTTTGGTGGGAACCAAACAGGGAAAATGTGACTGAGAAGCTGAGAGCTGCCAGAATCACATGTGTCTTCTTCTATGGTTTTAGAAAGACAGAAGCCACGAACGCAAACCAGAGGCAAATCAGCTCAATAAGAGTTACCTGAGCTGCGTAGCTAAGGACCGTAGCTAAGGACCACAGCTAAGGACCGTAGCTAAGGACCGTAGCTAACCACCGTCGGTGGCGGACACGGTTCCCCAGGTCCAGTAGCCAGATGGTGGGTCTGTTTCTCTCGTTCTCCATGGTGATTTGGAAAAGAAACGACGACACAAGGCTAATTTATTCTTTGGTTGGTCCTCTGACGAACTCTGGGGGACTCTGAGGTCCTCTGGGGGACTCTGGGGTCCTCTGAGGTCCACTGGGGGACTCTGAGGTCCTCTGAGGTCCTCTGGGGGACTCTGGGGGACTCTGAGGTCCTCTGGGGGACTCTGAGGTCCTCTGGGGGACTCTGACGGACTCTGGGGGACTCTGATGGACTCTGGGGTCCTCTGGGGGACTCTGACGGACTCTGGGGTCCTCTGACGGACTCTGGGGTCCTCTGGGGGACTCTGACGGACTCTGGGGTCCTCTGGGGGACTCTGACGGACTCTGAGGTCCTCTGGGGGACTCTGAGGTCCACTGGGGGACTCTGACGGACTCTGGGGTCCTCTGGGGTCCTCTGACGGACTCTGGGGTCCTCTGGGGGACTCTGACGGACTCTGGGGTCCTCTGGGGGACTCTGAGGTCCTCTGGGGAACTCTGAGGTCCACTGGGGGACTCTGACGGACTCTGGGGTCCTCTGGGGGACTCTGACGGACTCTGGGGTCCTCTGGGGTCCTCTGGGGGACTCTGAGGTCCACTGGGGGACTCTGGGGTCCTCTGGGGGACTCTGGGGTCCTCTGAGGTCCTCTGGGGGACTCACTCAGCGTTGTGGTTGATCAGTAACAGCTGAGCGAGTCTCCAGCTGACCTGCTGCAACATGGTCAAGGCTCCTGCTGCCTCCACCCAATCACCTCCACCAGTGATCCCAGTGATCACAAGGACGTGATCACTGGGATCTACTGCAGCAGTCACATGATCAGGTCCTCAGCTGGGACCGCTCGCTCGCTCTCTCTCTCTCTCTCTTTGATGGAGGTCAGCAGGCCTGTGAAGACCTGAGGAGAACAAGAGGAACATGCTCCCCTGAATTAAACAGAACCTTAGACATGTGTCTGCATGAGCGGAAGCCCTCAGAGCTCAGGGACCCTCGAGGTTCTGCTGATTCCAGGGTCAGAGGTCAGAGGTCAGGAACAGGGTGGTTGAAGACGTCAGGGGCTGAAGGTGCTTCCAAAGGTCTGCAGCTCCAAAAGCCACTGAGAAATGCTGACTGCACATTTTACACTGATGCTCATGAGGGGGTCATCGTGCCCCCCCCCCCCACACACACACACCCACACACACACACACACCCACCCCACCGATAGAGGCGCCTGATTGGGCAACAGCCAGAAGAAGCAGAAGTGAAAGACAAAATCTCCGGAAAAGCAGAAGCTGCTGTGGAGATCCAGTATTTAGGTTTGAGTGGAGGTGGACCACGAAGACACCGGAGATGATCAGACGCTAGCCTCTCGGCTCCTGCCGCTAGCCTCTCGGGTCCTGCCGCTAGCCTCTCGGCTCCTGCCGCTAGCCTCTCGGGTCCTGCCGCTAGCCTCTCGGCTCCTGCCGCTAGCCTCTCGGGTCCTGCCGCTAGCCTCTCGGCTCCTGCCGCTAGCCTCTCGGGTCCTGCCGCTAGCCTCTCTGCTCCTGCCGCTAGCCTCTCGGCTCCTGCCGCTAGCCTCTCTGCTCCTGCCGCTAGCCTCTCGGCTCCTGCCGCTAGCCTCTCGGCTCCTGCCGCTAGCCTCTCGGCTCCTGCCGCTAGCCTCTCGGCTCCTGCCGCTAACCTCTCCGCTCTCCGAACCGTGCTGAGCAACGGTGATCCGATTCCCTTTCATTTCAGACATCAATAATTAACCATTTAGCAGCCGAAGTCTTCAGCCAAGGTCCCTGAAAATCCGTCAGGTTCATGTAAAGGTCACGTGTGATTACCTGAACACCCCCCCCCCCCCCCCGCACACACACACACACAGAGGTTAACTGATTAGCAATCAGGAAATGCTTGAAGCTAACACTCCCAACCAGATTAACAACAAAAGATAAGTTAGTCCCAATCACACCAGCGGTCTCCAGTGGTCCTCCAGTGGCTCCCCAGTGAGTCTCCAGGGGGTCTCTAGTGGGTCTCCAGTGAGTCTCCAGGGGGTCTCTAGTGGGTCTCCAGGGGGTCTCCAGGGGGTCTCTAGCGGTCTCCAGTGGGTCTCCAGGGGGTCTCTAGTGGGTCTCCAGGGGGTCTCCAGGGGGTCTCTAGCGGTCTCCAGTGGGTCTCCAGGGGGTCTCCAGGGGGTCTCTAGCGGTCTCCAGTGGGTCTCCAGGGGGTCTCCAGGGGGTCTCTAGCGGTCTCCAGTGGTCCTCCAGTGGGACTCCAGCGGTCTCCAGTGGGTCTCCAGGGGGTCTCCAGGGGGTCTCCAGTGGTCTCTAGCGGTCTCCAGGGGTCTCCAGGGGGTCTCTAGCGGTCTCCAGTGGTCTCCAGGGGTCTCTAGCGGTCTCCAGTGGTCTCCACTGGTCTCCAGTGGTCTCCAGGGGTCTCCAGGGGGTCTCTAGCGGTCTCCAGTGGTCTCCAGGGGTCTCCAGGGGTCTCTAGCGGTCTCCAGGGGGTCTCCAGTGGGTCTCCGGGGGGTCTCCAGGGGGTCTCTAGCGGTCTCCAGTGGGTCTCTAGTGGGTCTCCAGCGGTCTCCAGTGGGTCTCCAGTGGGTCTCCAGTGGGTCTCCAGTGGTCTCTAGCGGTCTCCAGGGGGTCTCTAGCGGTCTCCAGTGGGACTCCAGTGGGTCTCCAGTGGGACTCCAGTGGTCTCCAGCGGTCTCCAGTGGGTCTCCAGTGGTCTCCAGTGGTCTCCAGTGGTCTCCAGGGGGTCTCCAGGGGGTCTCCAGGGGGTCTCTAGCGGTCTCCAGTGGTCTCCAGGGGTCTCTAGCGGTCTCCAGGGGGTCTCCAGTGGTCTCCAGGGGGTCTCCAGGGGGTCTCCAGTGGGTCTCCAGTGGGACTCCAGCGGTCTCCAGCGGTCTCCAGGGGGTCTCCAGGGGGTCTCCAGGGGGTCTCTAGCGGTCTCCAGTGGTCTCCAGGGGTCTCATGCGGTCTCCAGGGGGTCTCCAGTGGTCTCCAGTGGTCTCCAGGGGGTCTCCAGGGGGTCTCCAGTGGGTCTCTAGTGGGTCTCCAGTGGGACTCCAGCGGTCTCTAGCGGTCTCCAGGGGGTCTCGCACCATCCCATTAATTAACAGACCAACACATGGACCTGTCTGGCCTCCAGAGAGCAGGTGGCTGAGGAGGCCCCGGCTCAGGAGCCTCTTCCTGGTCCACTGGGGGTGGAGCAGGTTTAATGGTTAACCTGACAGCCGGCTAATGAGGAGGAAGCAGCACAGAGCAAAGGCTGCTGGCCTCCCTTTAGAGCAGGAACATGTAGCACCAGTAACCGGGCTCTTCTTCCAGGATCCTCAGTTCAGACAAGGCTGCGTGGAGGGTCCAGCTGGCCCAGGAGCTCCCAGCATGCACCAGTCCTGGGCCTGGTCGACTGTGGCTGCCGCAGCCCATCGGACCGGATGATCCGGCACCGCCGACCCAACAACCGGTCACACTGTGACAAACCCAGGAAGGACCTCTGAGAGGTGCTCAGGTCTTTATCCTGGAGCTTGAACCTTCCTGTTGGGCTTGGGTACCACAGAACCCCCACCTGTGTCCACCAGCAGGGCCGGTCCACTGGGCCAAGGAGCCTGATCCTCCCTAGCAACAGCTTAGGGTTGGTTAGTTAGTTAGTTAGTTTAGTTTGGGCTGGAGCTCAAACACAACTTCAGTGATCAATCATGTCAGATCAGATGGACAGATAAAAGCAAAAGATCAAAGGTAGGAAGGTAAGAGAGCAGTTAAGATGTTAAACATGGAGGAGGAGGAGGAGGGGTAGCAGGAGGAGGAGGAGCAGAAGGAGGGGGAGGAGGAGCAGGAGGAGGGGGGGTGAGGAGCAGGAGCAGGAGGAGGAGGAGGAGGAGCAGGAGCAGGAGGAGCAGGAGGAGGAGGAGGAGGAGGGGGATGAGGAGCAGGAGGAGCAGGAGCAGAAGCAGGAGCAGGAGGAGGGGGAGGAGGAGCAGGAGGAGAAGCAGATGACCCGAGCCACAGCTGGAGCTGCGCCCTGGGTTTTGGCTGACAGGCGCCGCAGCCTCAATAAACAACTTTTCTCACTTTATTTTCAAACTCACCGCATCTTTGTCCTCGCCGCCGCTCGAGTGCTGCTCCATGTTGCAGAGTTTCCTTTTATTCTTATTGTTTTCAGTCTTCTTCATCGTCTTCTTTACAACAGTAAACCGCCCCTTGGTGCTGACTGGGGAGTTGGGCTCCTTTTGTTGCGGCTGGATCCGCTCAGGTTAGCGGGCTAGCAGCGCGCTGGTGTCCGCTCCATCCAAACGGAGATCACAGCTTGTCGATGCGGGATGAGGGGCTGCGGGATCGCCCCAAAAACCCATTCCTTCTCGGACGCCCGTCCTGTCACTGCTTAGCCAGTTTACAGCCTAGCGCGACTTTTCTTGCCACTGCACATCTGGAAAAGCCGCTCTGGCCAACTGTCAATCGCGGTTATTGCGGTCCTATACAGAGGATAAAGTCAGCTGTCGCTAATTCAAGAAGACGGGTCGTAACTCGGGGCGTCGGAACCACCCATGCCTCGTTGGCTCGTCACCGTCTGGCAGCGGTTCCTCGGTAGCGGCTCCAGCTAGCTGCGTCTCGCTGCTAACTGAGCTACTAGCCGCGATAGCTCCTAACGCGCGACCGCCACAAACATCGTGACACCCGCGACAGATCGGCCCTTACATCGATCGGATGCTCCCAGAGTTTCCCAGCCGGGATCCAGAGTGATTTATCCAACATTTGCCGCCGTTTGCCGCAGTAGTTCCATCCCGGCGTCAACGTCCCAGTCCCGCCTGCTCACCGGCTCCAGCTCCGGGTCGAACTGCGGCCGCGCCGCGAGCGCAGGTTGTTTCCTGTCGCGAGTCGTCAAGCACCGGAAGTGAAGTGCAACAACCGGGTGGAGCTTTCAAAATAAAACGCCCCTTAACGGCTTCAGTCAAATTAAGATCGTATATCTGATGTTAATACTGACGCCCCCCCCCCCGCCCCAAGTCTGAGATTTTTAGGATACTAAATTCTTCTTATGGATTATGGATTGTTCGGATTGGGATCGAACGTATCAGGACAAAACAATTCTTGGCAGATTGTTGTCGAGACAAAACGGAGACAAACGGAGCAGGAAAAACGAGGTTAAACAGGTATCAAACATGTATCAAACATGTATTAAACAGGTATCCAACAGGTATCAAACGGGTATCAAACAGGTATCAAACAGGTATTAAACAGGTATCAAAGGTAAAACTCCAAACCCTTTAACCACCTCGTACTCGCGACGTGAGCATCTTATTTTGAAAGCAGATAGTTATTTTATTTCTTTTTCCCGCCTGTAACTATGGTAACCTTACTCGTTCTCTGTAAATAAATGCATATAGTGCGCGTGAACGTGTAATAGGCGTGTGCGCGCCTGTGCGTGTGTTGCTTCGACCTGCTGACGTGGTTCATCTTTAATTAGGTTTAATTTCTCCGTAGTTTGAGTTGAGGAACGCGGGTTAAAGAACAACCATGAGATGTTTAACATGTTCAGCTGCTCTTTTTCCTGGGAATTTAGTGGGAATGACTGAAAATGTTCCCGAGAAGCTTCACAACAGGCAGATGAGACGTTAGTCACCTAAACATGGACACAAGATGAATGTCGCATTAGTGGATTCATGGTTTCTCCTCTAAAACGCTTCTTTATTCTTCTCACCAAGACTAAAAACAGCGGATTCTATTTCACGTTGGACAGTTTTGAAGCAACTTATTTATTTTAAAAGGAACTGAAACATAACTTGTTTTTGACCCTTTTTATTAAAAAGATTCCTTTTTGCCCCTCAAACATTTGAATAAAAATGCCATGCAGAGAAATACAGCTGTTCCTTTTCACACAGCAACAATATAAATCTGAATTTATGTGAAGCCACGTAAACACTGAAAAAGGTTGCGAGCAAAAACATCCTCAGTGGGAGTCTTTAAACACACACACACACACACACACACACACACACATTGTTCTCTTTGGCTGCTCTTATTGCTTTTCCTGTTATATTAAAGAATAACTCTACAGTTTGACATTTTAAAATAAGTCTACAGAATTCTACGACTGAGGTGGCACTTAAAGACCCAAACGAAGACGTTACGCATCTCATTGCACAACCACCCAATATTGCATATTTCAGAGGTCAGAGGGCAGCGGAGCCACAGTTCATGCACGAAAACATTAAACGTGGAACATTACAGGTCAAACCAGCACAAGGAGGAAATCAAAGCAGCTGAATTCAGACGCACCGAGGCGAGCGCATCACAAGTCCTGCAGAGGCTTTAGCAGAACAATCAGATGCTTGATTCTCCAGTTTCCATGATTGTCAGGTCATTGAAGGCATCACAGTCTAACAAGTGCTTCTTTTGTCATAATGCTGGTTTATCCGACATCTGATTGTCTGTTAATATTCTGACCCAGCAGCAAAAGTCTGAGGACCACAAACAGGAAATGTATAAACATCAGTAGTTGAACTTGTTTCTAACGAGGAAGAAGCTTCGTTACGGCCTCGTTTCCAAGCGTTCCAAACATTCTGCACACAAGCGCCGACCTGAGCGACTGCTGGCAGCAACACGTAGCAGCTCAGATCATCACGCGTCTGAGCAGGAGATTAAAGTTCAGGGAGAATCGCCTGGAGCCACAGCTGCTCTACAGGTAACTGCCTGCAGGGGGCGCTGGTGAGGAGCCAGTGGCAGGACAGCAGAGGAAGAGGAGGAGGTGGAGGAGGTGGAAGGAGTCCAGGCTCTCAGGACGCTCCAGTCAGGTGAGAAGCTGAGCTCCCAGAATCCCCCAGAGATTTTGTCTGAAGCATAAATAATTTAATCAATTAAAAAAGTAAAGTCAGGACTGAACTATGAGGAAAAGGTGCAAGAAGATGAGTTCAGGGGTTGTTAGATGTTCTACCTTAGAACTGAGGGACAGATCAAGGGTAAGACAAGTGTTAGAAGGTTAATGATGAACATGCGTGTGAGGAACAATGATGGATTCTTCAGTTGTTGTGTGTTGTGCACCAACACGTTCAGGATTAACTCAGAGTTGAGAAACAGGCAGAAAAACAGCACAGTTCAACTCAAATGACCTTTAAAATGAGCCAACAAGCTCTTGTCAAAGTAGACGGAGGTCACGGTTGAGTCTTCAGGCCAGGTTACAGAATCGAACCTGAGCAACAAATATTCAAGCCTCTGTTCAAAACGTGCAATTATTCGTATTATTTAGTCAAACTCTCCAGTGGTCCCATGTGTTGTTGTTGCTGTTGTTGTTGTTGCTGCTGTTGTTGTTGTTGTTCTGTTTTCTTTACGCGTTTATGGGCTTTGTTTTTGCATTTAAACGCTCGTTTTAATGTTTGAATGGAGTTAAAGTTCTGCTCATGGGCGCCCCTGGTGGACAACAGTGTTATTACAGGCAAAGGTGTCAGTGGGATGCTGAGCAGCAAAAAGAGAGCAGACTGTACCTTTAAAAGGACAGAGGTGTGAGGAAGAGGAGGAGGAAGGAGAGGAGGCAGGGGGGGAGGAAGAGGAGGAGGAAGGGGGGGAGGAAGAGGAGGAGGAAGGAGAGGAGACAGGGGTGGAGGAAGAGGAGGAGGAAGGAGAGGAGGCAGGGGGGGAGGAAGAGGAGGAGGAAGGGGGGGAGGAAGAGGAGGAGGAAGGAGAGGAGACAGGGGTGGAGGAAGAGGAGGAGGAAGGAGAGGAGGCAGGGGTGGAGGAAGAGGAGGAGGAAGGAGAGGAGACAGGGGGGGAGGAAGAAGAGGAAGGAGAGGAGGCAGGGGGGGAGGAAGAGGAGGAGGAAGGAGAGGAGGCAGGGGGGGAGGCAGGGGGGGAGGAAGAGGAGGAGGAAGGGGGGGAGGAAGGAGAGGAGGAAGGAGAGGAGGCAGGGGGGGAGGAAGAGGAAGAGGAAGGGGGGGAGGAAGGAGAGGAGGAAGGAGAGGAGGCAGGGGGGGAGGCAGGGGGGGAGGAAGAGGAGGAGGAAGGGGGGGAGGAAGGAGAGGAGGAAGGAGAGGAGGCAGGGGGGGAGGAAGAGGAAGAGGAAGGAGAGGAGGCAGGGGGGGAGAAAGGAGAGGAGGCAGGGGGGGAGGAAGAGGAGGAGGAAGGGGGGGAGGAAGAGGAAGAGGAAGGAGAGGAGGCAGGGGGGGAGGAAGAGGAAGAGGAAGGAGAGGAGGCAGGGGGGGAGGAAGGGGGGGAGGAAGTGGAGGAGGAAGGAGAGGAGGCAGGGGGGGAGGAAGGAGGGGAGGAAGAGGAGGGGGAAGAGGGACGACGAAGGGTGGAAATTCTGCTCTGGTTCACCTGCAGAGACTCATCAGGACAGACGTGAAGCAGGAAACAGGTGAGCTACAGAACGGCACCGGCGCAGCTGATCATGTGACCTGCACTCACCTGTAGGTTCGTCTTGGCCTTCTTCAACACGTCTCGCGTTCTCGCCACTGAAACGAGGACAAACGGACGCCGTCAGGTTCAAACGAGGACAGGTTCAAATCTCGGAACAAGAGATCGACGCGCAGACGCGATCGTGAAGGTTCTCGTATTCAGGCGACTCACGCTGGCCCACGATCAGGTTCTCCAGACTGTCTTTGGTGCGGTTGGACCTCTTCACCGTCTCCAGGGCCTCTTTCAGAGCCTGGTCCTGTTCTGAGAGCCTGCGACGGAGACGAGCGAGCTCGTCCTTCAGAGCCTGGTCCTACACACACACACACACACACACACACACACACACACACACAGGTGGTGGATATCATGTCACTGGTCCATTTCAGATCTCACACCCGGGCTCCTCTCACCTGGCTCTCCGGCTCCAGGGTCGGGGCAGCAGCAGCTCTCCAGAACCTTTCAGCCTCTTCCAGGATCTGCTGCAGCCGTTTGGTGTCAGACAGGAGTTTGCTGACAGAACCTGACGGCTGGACACAGAGCACCGGACCATCAGCTGCAGATCCAACCAACCACCTTCCTGCCGCTGTTGCTGCTTGGTTCTCATCTCACCTGCTGAAGGTGCAGCTCCTGTGAGCCCCTCAGGGAGAACGACCTGGCCTCCATCTCACGGAGGAGCGACCTGGCGTCAGAGAGCTGCTGCCTCAGATCATTCAGGCCGCGGCGGCCGGAGGAGCCGCCTGAAGCTGCTGGAGGGAAGGACCGACCTTCATTTGGTGAAACCTGCCCTGTCCCCCTCCCTGCTGCCCTTTCACCCAAATCATGGAAATGAAGGCGAAGGTCTGGTTCTTACCGCCGTCCTTGATGGATCCTGAACATCTGACTGATGGCAGCAGACACGCAGCATCAGGACCGATCAGTCCGGCGTCTCTGACCGGAGGGGGAATATCCTGCTGCCCAGAGGTCACCACCAAGGGGTCAAAGGTCAGATCAAACGGCTCACTGGTCCCAGCTGCTCCGAGACCCCCAACAAGGTCAGACGAGGTCAGACGAGGTCAGACGAGACAATCGTACTCTTCCTATGTAAAATGTGGCTTTCCTAAAATCTCACCTGTGTGTGTGTGGGTGACAGCACACACTCCGAGCTTCACCTGCAGAGACCGGACCACACGGCGACTCTCACACAGCTGCTGCTGGAGGACGCTCACCTCATGCTGCAGCCTGCACACACACACACACACGTGTCACGCACACACACATGTCACACACACACACACGTGTCACACACACACGTGTCACGCACACACGTCACGCACACACACATGTCACACACACACACACACGTGTCACGCACACACACGTTTCACGCACACACACGTGTCACACACACACACACGTGTCACACACACATGTGTCACGCACACACGTCACGCACACACACACACGTGTCACACACACACACATGTCACACACACACACACGTGTCACACACACACGTGTCACGCACACACGTCACGCACACACACACACGTGTCACACACACACACACGTGTCACGCACACACACACACGTGTCACGCACACACGTCACGCACACACACGTGTCACACACACACACACGTGTCACGCACACACACGTCACGCACACACACACGTGTCACGCACACACACACGTGTCACACACACACACGTGTCACACACACACACACGTGTCACACACACACACACGTGTCACGCACACACACGTGTCACACACACACACGTGTCACACACACACACGTGTCACACACACACACACACGTGTCACGCACACACACACACACGTGTCACACACACACACGTGTCACACACACACACACACGTGTCACACACACACACACGTGTCACGCACACACACACACACGTGTCACACACACACACACGTGTCACGCACACACACGTGTCACACACACACGTGTCATGCACACACACACGTGTCACGGACACACACGTGTCACACACACACGTGTCACGCACACACACACGTGTCACGCACACACACGTGTCACACACACACACACGTGTCACGCACACACACGTGTCACACACACACACACGTGTCACACACACACACACACACGTGTCACGCACACACACACGTGTCACGCACACACACGTGTCACACACACACGTGTCACACACACACACGTGTCACGCACACACACACACGTGTCACACACACACGTCACGCATGCAGGCGACCTGACACCAGCACCTGACGGGGCTGGGGACCGGGGGGGGCAAACACACCTGTTGACGGCCTCCTGGTGTTTTTGCCTCTCGTGCTTCAGCTGAACGATCTCGGCGCCGTTAGCTTCCGCTTGACTTTGCTGCTTTCTGCTCTGAGCGCTCAAGCGCTCGGCCTCTAGCTCCGCCTCCTTGCTCCTGGCCCGCTCCAGGAGCACCGCCTCCTTCAGCAGCTCCGCCTCCTTGCTGCCCTCTGTAGGGGGTCAAAGGTCAGAAATGCTGAATCCAGACATCGTCGTCCTCCAGTCAGGAGCTCAGGACCAACCTCTGCCGGCCTGTTTCAGCTGGTTCTGCAGACTGATGTTCTCCTCCTTCAGAGATCGGACCTCTGAGGACAGCTGAGCCACTGAGTCCAGACCCTGGATGTAGATGTTGGTGGGACCACCTGGACCACACCAGCAGGTTAGCTTTAGCATGTGAGTGCTAACATGTTCATGTTCACCTTCAGTCAGACAGACAGAACCTCCCAGTGTGTGTGTGTGTGTGTGTGTGTGTGTGCGTGCGTGCGTGTGTGTGTGTGTGTGGTACCTTTCTCCCTGGTGGTGTGGGCCAGTTTGTCCTCCAGCTGTTGCCGGAGTCGCTCGTTGGTGCTGATGGTCTCCTCCAGTCTCTGTCTCAGGCTCCTGATCTCTCTCAGATGTTCCTTCATCAGGTCAGAACCTAAACCACCGGTCAGCTTTAGAACCTGTGATCCAGTCCAGCGCCACCCAACAGCTCGACCAACCTGTGTGACTGGTGCCTGACTGGTACCCTGAAGACCCTGAAGAAACATCAGCTGCAAGTCTCGCTGGTCGGCCACAGTAAGGCACATCCCACAATGCACTGCTCTCCAGCAGGCCTGCACCAGCGTTCATGGCCGAAGACACATCCAGAGCGCCGCTGAAGAGGGGCGGCTGGTGGAAGGACGGAGGCGGCTGGTGGACCGACGGAAAACCCTGGAGAGGTTTGGTGTGCGGAGCGGGGAAACCTGCCGGACGGACAGATGTGGCGTCAAGCGAAAAGCACGGGGAGGAGCATCAAAGCAGCTTCAAAGTCAAACCCTTCGAACTCCAGCAGGAAGGAAGGTTAGTGTAGAAGATGGAAGCAACACACACACACACACACACACACACACACACACCCCGCCCAACACGCCGGTTGATGCGTGGTTGCCTGACAGACAGGGAGGTGCAGAGGTTAGTGGACAGGAAGTCAAACGTGCGTGCAGGTGTGGAGACACGCACGCTCACGGACTCCCAGCTGCCTCTGTAACATCTGCAGCTCCTGATGCACCTCAGCCAGTGAGAAGCCTGCAGAGCCGTTACCATGGCAGCGGGCGAAGGGGTGGGGGGGCAAAGGGTCCCTCTGGGTGGAGGGAGAGAAAGAAGGAGGAGGGTCCTGGAAGGAGCTGAAGAAGGCTGAGGGTGGAGCTGAGAGGAGAAGAAGAATCAGAGGCTTCAGAGAGGAGGTGACGCAGAGCAGCTCTCCATCCTCAACATCTGTGAACATCTGCTCCTGATCTCACTGAAGAAAGCAAGTTTCTCAGATATGCCGAGTGGACTTCAGAGGGAAAAATGGCTAAACCTGCTACTGATTCCAGAACTTTTAGATCCAGGGTGATGAGATCACCACCATCATCACCAGCATCACCAGCATCATCATCATCATCATCATCACCAGCATCCTCACCATCCTCATCATCATCATCACCATCATCACCATCATCGTTGTTCTAAATGGACACGGGTTCCCAGGGTGAGGAACGTCAGCGGTTCCGTCATCAGTGTGCTGGTACCTGCGCGACTCTGAACATCTGTGGGGTTTTGTGGCGAGCTGGAGAACTGCATGCTGGGACAGCTGAGCCAGGACTGGTGGGACGAGGCCACGGAGGGAGGAGCTGACAGGTGAGCGTGGAGATCTGGGAGACGATGAGAGGGTGAAGAAATGAGGAGATCTGGTGGATCACATGGTTAACCTGTGTCAGCTAAGGAAATCTGGGAGGCTTCCAGTTGGGATCCCACCGCCCCCCTTCGCCTCCTGATCAGTTTCAGCTGGTAGCGAACCTCCTCACTGGGACTAGCATCCCTCAACTGCCTCCTTTGTGTAACATAATCGTGAGATGTTTCATCAACAGCCTGAGAATCTAAACCACAGAAGAAGAGAAGTCGGCTTCTGCAGCTCACCCGCGTCCCTCTGATGGAGCTCGCTGGTTGCTTCCACCTCAGAGCAGAGTTCCAAGTCCTCAGCCGTGGAGCCACGATCTTCGGAAACGTAGGAGATGCGGTCCAACTGGTCGGAGGCGTCGGAGAGGGCGTGGCTACTGCAGGGCGTGTCAGAGCCATGAGCACGCTGATGCTGGTTGAGCTGGGCCTGGAGGGACTCGATGATCTTGTCCTTCTGCTGCAGCTCCTTACTGAGCCTGCGTAAACACACACAATAGTTGCAGTGTGGCGTTCCTCAGGGCTGCCTCCTCGCCCGCTCTCATCCAGCATCTAATCGATAACAGCTCCACATGGGGAACTCGCCTCAACTCCTCTCAATACTTTTATCTTGAGTTAGCTGCAAAGTTGGTTTCTAAATAAACACACTACAGCGACAGAAATCGATTCTGTGCCGTTGGAGCTCAACAGTTTCTACTCTCCACAAACGTTTCAGACCAGTTTCGCTTCTATTTCAGCCTAAATCAGTGACGCCTGTCGGACTCCAGCCCAGCAGGGGGCGACAAAACCAGCTTCCACTTGTTGGATTTGGGCCAAAGAGCTCAGATTCCACGAAGATAATTGGTGGAATGTTGTTTTTCTCCTGAGAATACGAGACGAGTTTAGCGGGTTCTCCAAACCGCCTGCACGGCTAAAAGAGCCGTAACAAACCAGTGAGCAGCCCAGTTCCTACTGGGACCTGAGGCCTCCAGGACGTGTGCTGGTGAGCAGAGGAAAGTCCACTTTCTCCTCGACGTCCATTATTGAGAGGTCCTCTGCTGGTCCTCTCTGACCTCGGCGGAGACCTTCTTACTTGTGGATCTGTGCGAGCAGCGCGCTCCTCTCCCTCTCGCTGCTCCTCTTCCACCCCCACAGGGAGAAGGAGAACAGGGCGTCTCGGTACAGCGGGCTGCTCTTCGACAGCATCGTCCTCCACAGCGGCGCCATCAGCGGCGCGGCCAGATTAGGGCCAAGAGACGAGCGTGAGCCGAGGACGGAGGCAGCAGGTGAGAGGCAAATCCTCTGATTGGATTCAGGCAGCACACACACACACACACACACACACACACACACACACACACACACACACTGAGCCAGCTGCTCTGAGCAAAGTTCTGATCCCAGATCAGAACCTGCAGCAGCTCGAGCTGAGGCGACGTCCTCGTGGAGCGAGAGCAGGAGGGATGGTGAACAGGGGAACCCGACGGTCCTCTGGAGTCCACACCAGCGGCGCAGTCGTGCACGCTGGCTGGGATCTGTGCGTCTCCATGGCGATCCGATCGGGCCTCTTCCTGCTCTTCTCTTGCTCTGAATGGTTCCGTGTTATTTCCACTCTGGGCTCCAGCGCAGCCTCCGGGGGTGAGAGCGTCGTTCACGCTGCGCTGCCCAACAAACAAACAGCAGCTGAGAGGGAGGTCCTCACAGAGAGGCTCCGCCCCCTCTCCTCGTCCCGCCGACCCTCTCAGCCGACCCCAGGCCAGCAGCCATGAGGAGCAACTCCAGCCTGGATGTTGCTGCTGGTGGTGAACGCTGCTGCCTCTGCTCATCTGCTGCCCCCCCCCCCCCCCACACACCCCCCCACGCCCCCCCATGCTCCTCCCCCCATGCTCCTCCCCCCCATGCTCCTCCCCCCATGTGTTTAGCTGCTCCTGACCTATTTCTCTTCCCCTTTGGAGGTTTTAATAGCTTAACCTGATTAGAAGCAACGTCAACGCTCAGAAGCATCGGTGCATCATCACGCTGATGATGTAAACATCCCAACACACTCTCACACACACACACACACACCCTCTCACACACTCTCACACACACACACACACTGACCGGATGGCGAGTAGTTCCGTCTTCTCTTCTGGATCTTCAGGATCATCTCCTGCTGAAAGCAGATGTTTACTTCCTGTTTACTTCCTGTTTACTTCCTGTTTACTCGTGTCAGCTTTGTTGAGAGTGTGAATGAAGCTGTTGGTTCTGAGCTGGAAAGTTCTGGACTCACGGCCGCTGATCTTGGCGCTGACTCGCTGCACCAAAGCGCCGCTCTGGGCCAGCTGCTCCCTGAAGCTCTGGCCCATGTAGAAGTCGATGTCGCTGGACCGCAGCAGCTCCTCGAAGGCCTTCGTGGTGTCGCCCAGGTGTTGGGTGAGGATGTTGCACACCCCCCGCGCCTCCCTCACCCGCTGGCGCAGGTGGGACAGGTCCCTGGCCTGGGTCTGGATCAGGCTGTCGAACTTCCTGCAGAGACCAGAGAAATCAGGAGGTTCTGTCTGGTGGACACAGGTGACACACACACAAGACACACACACACACACACAAGACACACACACTCACACTTACACACACACACACACTCACACACACACACACTCACACACAAGACACACATACACACACACAAGACACACACACACACACTTACACACACACACACTTACACACACACACACACACACACACACACACAAGACACACACACTCACACACACACACACACACACTCACTCACACCCACACACACACAAGACACACACTCACTCACACACACACACACTCACACTTCTGGTATTTTCTTTCTCTCTAACCCTTCCCTCAGGTTCTCCTGGGAGCTGTGTTAATCCCACCTGACTGTCCTATCACACGTTTCCATGACAACCATCTGTGGCTGCGCTTCATTGAGTACTCTGATGCGTTGGGAAAGCCTGAGGTGTTTCACTGCACGTCACCATCATCGTGGTCGTCATCCTGATCAGACTGATCAGGTGATCACCTGATCAGGTGATCACACTGATCAGGTGATCCGACTGATCGTGATCGGAGCAGTAAATCAGCCGTTTTCTACTTCCTGTCACTCACCCCGGCCAGGCGGGACACTTCCTGTCCTCGCCTCGTGGCTTCTTGCCTCCTTCCCTCAGCTGATCCTCTAGAGCGTCCACGCGGGACACCAGATCCCGCAGGTCCCTGTCCGAGCCGGGGCGCCGCGGTGAGGCCAGAGGACCATCGGAGGACGACTGCCAGCCCTCGTCCTCCTCCGCTCCGCTCTGGGACGCCGCCTCCAAACACCAGTTGACCTTTCGTAGTGGCGAAGGCCCGAGGTCCTTGGAGGAGGACAGGGAGCGGAGCTGAGCCCGGAGGTCTCGGACCAGCGCCTGAGAGCCAGACAGCTGGGAGCGGAGGTCCTGCACCAGGCGCCTGAGGGAGGAGTCGCCGCTCGGCGAGGTGGCCTGGGCGCCGCTGGTGCTGGGCGCCCACCACTGGGAGGCACAGTCCAGAGACGTGCACATCTCCAGGTCGTCGAACTCTGTCAGGGAACGGACACCAGCGTCACCAAGGTCTGTGGTTACGTTAACGTTTTACGTGTGTGCGCCGCTGCCCCCTGGTGGCAGAGGGAGGATGCTGCTCGCGCGCTCGTGTAAGGTTCAGTGCTAACGTGTGCACGTGTGGGCGGTCAGAAGAACCTGGGCTGCTCGTGTCCTCCCTCTCGGCCTCGTTCTCGCTGCGGCCGCAGGTCTCGTAACCCAGATCCTGCAGGTCCACCTGGATCAGTTTACTGTCCTGCTGGACCGGCGCCTCTGCTGCAGACAGAGAAGAAGAAGAAGAGGAAGAATGAGGAAGTGATGACGTCAGCTTTGTTGGACAGGAGGAGCCCAACTGACCCAGCAGCTCCTGCTGCTCCTCCAGCCGCTCCTGAAGATCTTTGCTCCTCGGCTGCAGAACGACCGTCTCCTGCCGTCCAGTCGCAGACACGTCAACGTTCGGGTCCACCTGAAGCACAGGCAGAAGGTTCACCTGAAGGTGGTCCAATCTGAAACAGGTGGGCCGGTTTGGAGCGCCCCCTACCCGCGAGGAGGAGAACCGCAGCAGGGAGTTTTTCTGTGCATGGTTAGAAGGTGAAATCTGGCCGTCCCACGTGTCCCACATCTCAGCCATTTCCTCCTCGCCTTCAGACTCTGCACCTGCCATGGCCACATCCAGCCCCCCCTCATCTTCTGGCTCCTGCTGCTCCTCAGGCTGCAGCTGAGGTCTCAGCTCGGTCTCCTGCGCCTGAACGTCGATCAGAGCGTTCCTGTCCAACACAGCCATGATGAGACTCTACTGACCCCTGGTGGACACGTGCATCCCTGCAGCAGCAGGTCGGAACACTTAATGTGAGCAAAAGGTTTGTTTTGACCCAATTCCTGAACATCTGCCTCGGCTACATGAGTAGCATGATAGCATCCTGGGAGATAGACATTGTTTTGATCGGACAGTCTAAATATTCAAGGTTACAAATGTGGAGCGTAAACAAGACGCTCAGCTGCTCTGAGACCACGTGATCATCATAGTATCATCATCTGACCTCATCTGTGACAGAGAGGTGAAGCCGGCCTTCTCCAGCTGAGCCTTGAGCTCCCACAGCTCCTTCTCCACCAACGTCTTCTGCTGCAACAGCTGCGTCAGACCGCCCCCATCCTGCGAGGGGGGGGGGCACATAATCAGCTGAGTTTACATTCAACCTCTAACTTCCATATTTTTGTTTTTATTTTTTTCAACAAATCAAATGACGTTATCCCGGAAGCTTGGACATGTCAGCTGTCCTCTCCCGCCCCCTGGTGTCCGGCAGCTGTTACTACACTCTGAAACATCTGCAATGAAAGAGGTTCGAACCTTCATCTGGACCCTGGACCTGCTCTCATCTTCATCAGCACACTGTGAATCTCCCTCCTCTGAATTTGTGTCTGGAAAAGGCGAAAATACGTGTTTATCATTTGAAATGTGACGTCATCAGATCAGCTGACTGACCTGAACTCGTTTAGCACATTTAGCTGTGCGGTGACGTCACCGAGTCATGACGTCACTGCTGGTGATTTGGCCCAGCAGGATTATGGGTAATCTGAGCCATAAAGAGGTTTGTTTGGCTGTGTTGTTGTTTGTTTGTTTGGCTGTGTTGTTTGTTTGTTTGTTTGGCTGCGTTGTTTGTTTGGCTGTGTTGTTTGTTTGTTTGTTTGGCTGTGTTGTTTGTCTTGTTGTTTGTTTGGCTATGTTGTTTGTTTGGCTGTGGTGTTTGTTTGTTTGGCTGTGTTGTTTTTTTGGCTGTGTTGTTTGGCTGTGTTGTTTGTTTGGCTGTGTTGTTGTTTGTTTGGCTGTGTTGTTGTTTGGCTGTGTTGTTTGTTTTTTGGCTGTGTTGTTTGTTTGGCTGTGTTGTTTGTTTGGCTGTGTTGTTTGTGTTGTTGTTTGTTTGGCCGTGTTGTTGTTTGGCTGTGTTGTTTGTTTATTTGGCTGTGTTGTTTGTTTGTTGGGCTGTGTTGTTTGTTTGTTTGGCTGTGGTGTTTGTTTGTTTGGCTGTGTTGTTTGTTTTTTGGCTGTGTTGTTTGTTTGGCTGTGTTGTTTGTTTTTTGGCTGTGTTGTTGTTTGTTTGGCCGTGTTGTTTGTTTGACTGTGTTGTTGTTTGGCTGTGTTGTTGTTTGGCTGTGTTGTTTGTTTTTTGGCTGTGTTGTTTGTTTGGCTGTGTTGTTGTTTGTTTGGCCGTGTTGTTTGTTTGACTGTGTTGTTGTTTGGCTGTGTTGTTTGTTTGTTGGGCTGTGTTGTTTGTTTGTTGGGCCGTGTTGTTTGTTTGTTTGTGCTGTTGTTTCTTAATGATGTTTGTGTGTCAACAGTCTGGAATCATCTACGTACACATAAAAGGGTTTTGATGTGAAGCTGAAGGATTTTGGGGTTTATTTACGTGAGAAAACAAAGATTCACGTTTACGACTGTAAACAAACTGAAGCAGAAGTTTCACAATCTCAGAAAAGTGCAGAAAAAGATTCACTTTTAAAAAACAAACATTTTTGACATGAAATCTAAACTCCAACTTTCATCTCTTTATTTTTGAGGCACGTTGACGTGCACACGTCAGTTATGTTGTTGTTTAGGTTTCACACATTTGTTAAATTGTGTCAACGTGCAAAAACCTTCGTTAGTAAAACGCAGATGATTAAACATCAAACAATCAAACT
>JAPVLW010000055.1:162500-182500 GCA_027382335.1 Takifugu ocellatus | reverse complement strand
ACCCCCACGCACACACACACACGCACACACACACAGAAACACACACACACGCACCCCCACACACACACACACACACGCACACACACACGCAGACACACACACACACGCACACGCACACGCACACACAGAGAAACACACACACACGCACCCCCACACACACGCACCCCCACACACACACACACACACACGCACACACAGTCAGGTATGTACGGCACATGTCTGGGTTGCGGAGGGGGCGGGGCTTACCTGGGTCCTGGCCTCGCCCTGCCGGATCTTGGCCTGCAGCTCCCCGACCTGACCCGTCTGGTACCGACTGAGACGGTCCTGCTCCTCAATCTGCCAGAAACAGCAACAAAGGCAAACGTGAGGACGAAGGTGATGAAGATGAGGCGGATTTGAGCAGCGTCATTAAAATCATCAGACGTTCTAAACAGGATGAGAGCAGCAGCCTGGAGACCGTTGCCGTGGCAACAGAGGTGCTGCGGGAGCTGGAGCTCCCCGAGGAGGGGAAGCTGAGCCAGACGTGAACACCGGTGCGGCCCGTTGGACCGGGTCAGCACCGTTTAGCATCAGTGAAAAGTGGCTTCAGTACTTGTGGGTCGGAGAGGTCAGAGGTCAGGAGCAGCTTCTCCTGGAGGCCCGGCGGCTCACAGGACGCGTAGTCGTCCAGCCACTCCTCCTCCATCTCCACCAGCTCTGCCTGGAAATCCTGTCGGGGGCCCGGGGACACGAGCGCTGGGACCGGCTGGGGGGTCAGGTCAAAGTCAGCTGACCCTTCCCCGGCCCACCTGGGGGCCAGCAGCAGGTCTCGCTCCAGTTTGGTTCTGAGCAGAACTGGGATCCTGCTGCCCCCCTGAAGCTTGACTGGTCGGTACCCCCATCCTCTCAGGAGACCGAGGAGCATCTCGGGTCCAGAACCCTCACTCTGGGATTGGCCCCCTCCAAACGGATCCTGCTCTGGATCTTTCTGATGCTCCTGCTGGGCCACAGGGGGGCGGCTGATGGTGGTGTCCAGGGACTCCACGGACGATGCCGGGCTCGGGCTCGGGTTCGAGGTCCCTTCGCAGGTGGACTTCCGGGTGTCCAAAGCTGCAGAGGTGAAATCGGAGGCATCGGAGGCTCCGGAGGTCTGGACCACGTCCTGAGCTCCTGGAGACGTCGCAGAGTAGCGGGTGGATGGGCCACAGGAAGTACTCCTCCGCCCGACCCGACGGGGAACCTTACACACGGCCTCATAATCAGAATCAGCTACACGGAGCGCTGCACAGCCCCGACACCGCCTCTGCTTCTGTCCAGGGTCTGGGCACGGGGGGAGGTGCTGGTGCTGGTCCAGTACCGGTACCTCTGGCCCCGCCCAGGACTCATGGACAGAGTAGGTCAAATCGTCCTGGATCATGTCTGAGTATCTGGCCTCCTGCAGGACTGACAGGTCCACGGCAGCAGGGTCTCCTGGCTCCTCCTCCGCCCCAACAACCCTCATGACGGGTCCAGGCGGCGCCGCCTCCCGGTCCTCCGGGTTGTTCTTGCGGTACAGGCCTCCGATACAGTGCCGCAGGCGGTCCCGCTCCAGCACCAGCCTGTGGAGGCGCTCCAGAGACAGCGCCTCCACGCGGGCGATCACCGTGTCGAAGCGGTACATGCGATCCAACATGAAGACGCACTTGGAGCAGGCGAACTCCCCGCGGCCGTCGCGGCCCAGCTCCCGACCCAGGACGTGGGCCAGCAGCACCTGCAGGCTCAGCTTGGCCCCGGGGTGGAAGATCCAGCGGCGCTGGTTCCCACACAGCTCCCGGGCACAGATCCGACAGGCCTCCTTCATCTTCACCACCTCCAGCATGGCGGCCGGCAGGAGAGCAGGTCAACACGCCTCCGTCGGTGGTGGATCTGGTTCAGGTTCAGGTTCTGGTTCTGGTTCGGGTTCGGGTTCAAATCATTTCCAGATGAAGGCAGGTTGACATCAAAGGGTTAAAAACCAGAATTGTTCAAAAATGCTAATTATGTGACGTGATGAGCGAAAATCAGGCGACAGGAAGGAGGAGATTTTTTCAGTTTCACTTCCTCCCTGAAGCGAACATCGGTTCTTGAAATCAGTCGGTTCGACTGTCGGTGATCGATCCTCCGCTGATGTCATCGATCCTTTCAATCATCGATCCTTTCAATCATCGATCCTTTCAATCATCGATCCTTTCAGTCAGTGACGTCCGTCGAAATCCGACAAATGTCGCGATGTTTCCGCGCGGACGTGGCGGTACCGGCGGGTGCTCGAGACCGGAGAAGGTCCGGTTCCGCCTTCAGCTTCACCGCACACCGCAAATGGACTCACGCGGACACACACACGCAAGCAGAGGATGAAGGGAGAGGCTGAGAGAGAGAGAGAGAGAGAGGTGGGAGACAAGAGAGAGAGATGAGAGAGATGGGGGAGAGAGAGCGAGAGAGGGAGGAAGAGAGAGGGGGGGAGAGAGATGAGAGAGATGGGGGAGAGAGAGCGAGAGAGGGAGGAAGAGAGAGGGGGAGGAATGGAGAGAGAGAGGAAGAGAGAGAGAAGAAGAGAGAGAGGAAGAGAGAGAGAAGAAGAGAGAGAGGAAGAGAGAGCGCGAGAAGACGGCAGGGAAACTAATTCCAAAGATCCACAACAAATGAGGAAACCTCTCACTCTGCACATTTCGCCGTCTGCGTGACCGACAAATCTGCTTCAGATACTCAGATTTTACTGCGTTAAAACCTCCAACAGGGTTTTTGGGAAAAGGCTGCAAATATTAGGCGGCCTGAAAGTTTGTTGTGTCTTGTTAATATAAACAGTGAAAATAAATAACAAGTACGAGTGATACCTCTCGATATCAATTTTAGAGACAATCACAAGTTTGGATTGAACCATTTTGCTGAAAATAGGGTTTTTAAAAATTATTTATTATTTACGTATTACTAAATATCCGTGGTTCTTTAAGAAATATGTATTTGGTCATTTATGCGAATAAACACATTTAACATAGTAATTTCAATACACCTTGTATACAATAAAAGTAGAGATTTACCACATGTTCAATCAAATGGATATTTGAACACTGAGCTAAGAGGACGTGGCGGTTTCAAAGGAACCATTTCTCCCACATCTTTGCATCTACTCTAGGCTACTGTCTTAAGAAGCTGCACTCGATGAACGCCTGGTAGCACAGATGCTACAGCTGCTAACATCAGGGAACCCCCCAGAGAGGCTGACCCAGGGCCGCACAGTCCTCATAATGGACCCCCAGAAGGGCTCAAGACCACCTGCCTCGTGTCTGAGGGACTTTCTTCGGTGCTCTTGTCCTGGCCAGACCGGAACAGAGAAAATACGATCTGATGGATCAGTCCAACATCCAATAATGCTGCAACAGCATTGATCAGTAGGACTGGAACCTGGCCTGGACCCTGGTCTAGACCCTGCTTTGGACCTGATCTGATCCCAGGTCTGACCCACTCTGGATGAGCTTCACTCTCTTATTGTGGCTAAACCATCATGTCCACACTTCAGATTGATGATTTCTTTGGAGTCAGAGCAGATTTAGAAGGTAAATCTGGGGCCTTTTCTGTGTCTCCTGCTCTCTAATTGATCACGTACACATTAGTGTTGCATATTAATTCCCAGCAATCCATTAAGCCACAGGAGGTCTGTGCTCTATAAATCAAAACTAAGAGGCTGGATAATTGCCTCTTACAAAGGAGCAGCTTTGGAAAAGAGGGAAGGGGAGCGTCAGGAGAAGGGATGAAAGGATGGAGAGGAGCGGCGGTGCTGTGTGGCTGCCTCTGACCTGAAGCCTCCTTTGTTCTATGACTGATGGCAACAGTGACGCTCATCGGTTACGAGCCCCTGCAGCCGCGGGCTCAACCCCACCGACGATAGGACCACTGAGCAGCAGCAGCATATAGGAGCCCATCCTCACAGGACTGAGCAGGAGCTGCTGAATTAGCTAAGGTCTAGTCTCAATGGCAGGGCAGCAAGATGACAACAGCCCCCTCTGGTTTGATCAGGAAGGATCTCATGAGCAGTACTGCTACCAGCCACAGGAGGCTCCCGCCCTGCCCACAGCGGGGCGAAACTAACCTCCAGGGGGTCTTCTCTGCTCTGGAGCTCCTCCACCTGGAGGCCCGGGAGGAGTTTCTGCTGAGTCAGCTCCTCCATCACTCTGAAGGGAAAAACAAAACCACTGGAATATTCCCAGAATTCCGAATCAAAAGAATCAGACTCGTTTATTTGTGAGGCTCCTTCGGGACCTTCGGGATGGATCCCGACGTCGGAGGCCGTCACCTTCACCCACGAGACTCACCTGTCCTCCGTCTTCTCCAGCTCTCTCTCCAGAGCCAGGCGGCGTTGAGCCTCAGAGTCCGCCAGCAACGCCATGTGCTCCGCCTTAGCTCGGGCTAGCTCCGCCTCCTAAAGGCACAGCAGAGGTCAGAGGTCGAACTGTGACACCTGCTGATGTTCAAAGGTCAGTGGTGAACGGGCGTCTGGACCTCTTGAAGCAGCTGAACTTTGGTTTCCAGGACTTCCTGCACGTGGCTGACTTCCTGCTGCCGCTCCGCCAGGTGGCGCTGCAGCTCCGCTTCATTCTGACGGGACAGGCGCTCCGCCCGGGACCTGACGAAACCACAAACATCACGATTCCCTCGTCTGACCCGATCAGGACGGGAGCAGAGAATCACGTCTGCTGTTCCAGCCTCAGCAGGTCGTTACTGGTTTAACTGGGCGGACTAACATCTGCGACCACTCGGGTCACATGACCTGAGCTTTTAAACGTGCGAAACGCTCCCCTGTGTGACGAAGCGGCGTCGGGCGGCGTCCGATTGGACATTTGAGAGGTTTGCTGACGCGGCTGCTTGGTGGCGCCGCTGAGCCTCCTGACAGCAGCTGGTGCCGACAGGTGCTGCGGCTCGGATGGTTCCCCACTCACACAACAACCCCCCCAAGCTCCGCTCTTGGAATTCTGATCTGTGAGGAGATTCTGGAAGCAGGTTTGATGGATCCAACTCCTGTTTTTCCCGTTGTTGAGCCCCAGTGTTCAAAGGTCAAAGGTCAAATGTGATGGAGGCACGCGGAGATACTCACAGCGTTTGGTCCAGAAGCTGCTGCTTCTCCTCAAGTTCCTTCTTCAGACTCTCCACTTCCACCTTCAGCTCGATGTTCTGATCAAAGATGAGATCGTTAATCCAATAGAGAAACATCGAGTAAAATTATTCATTAAATGGGATCCAACAAAGATAATCTGCTAGTCTAGTTAGCCTAGCGTGTTTAGCCAAAGTAAGCAAAGACGTTCCATTCCAAGGGGAAAAACCTCTGATGGTTTTGTGGTTTTTAAGAAGCAAATATCTCTTAAAAGTAAAAATGTCTGTTGAGGAATTATTGTTAGCATTTTAGCACTTTAGCACAGGAGCAGCCGGAAAATGAAACAATCCAGGAAAAATAGAGAATAAAAGATAAGAGACTCTAAAGATTCTAACTCCGCCTCCTCGGCTGCACGTGCTGCCCTGCATCGACCATACGGGGGGGCTCACCCCCATCTATGAATACCAGGGAGGTCTCTGCCCCCCCGTCCCCATCTATGAATACCAGGGGGTCTCTGCCCCCCCCCCGTCCCCATCTATTAATACCAGGGGGTCTCTGCCCCCCCCCCCCGTCCCCATCTATTAATGCCCCCCAGTCTCACCCCCCCAGCAACACCTCCAGTTTTAACTCTTGGCCGTGAGAGCAGCAACAAAGCGAACGGAGCTCGTGCACGTGAGCAGGACAGCTTATGTGTTTGTGACACACTGACACACAGAGCAGGTGCAGCACGTATGCACGTGCACACACACAGAAAGGTGCACGTGATCATGCTGCAGCAGCACTGACACCAACTTCTGACCATAACAAAGAGTCTCAAAGTGATTTCCTGGCCCAGAAGGTCGCGGTGGCGGCGCACGTGCGCTGCTTGTGCACGTCACTCACCCGCTTGTGCACGTCATCGTCGCTCTCCTCGAACTTCTGCTGGACCTTCTCCTCCAGGAAGTAGATCCTCAGCTTCAGACTGAAGTTCTCCTTCTTCAGGTCGTTCAGGTGCTGTGAGATGGTGCGACAGCGGACAGCAGCGTTAGCCATGGTGACGGGGGGGGGGGCGGTAACCCCCGGTTACTGCAGCATCAGGTGTGAAGACAGAAGAGAAGCTGCGAGATGAAGATGAAGAGGAAGATGAAGAGGAAGATGAAGGTGAAGATCTGCTCAGTCCTGCTGTCACACACGGAACAATGAAGCCAAAGACCTGAACTGGTCTGATCTACAGACGCAGCAAAGGATTATGGGAGGGGGGGGGCTGTTTCCATTTTTACCACCAGGAAGTCATGCCAAGAATCTGGTGTGTGTGTGTGTGAGTGTGTGTGTGTGTGGGTGTGTGTGTGAGAGAGTGTGTGTGTGGGTGTGTGTGTGTATGTGTGTGGGTGTGTGTGTGTGAGTGTGTGTGTGTCTATGAGTGTGTGTGTGTGTGTGAGTGTGTGTGTGTGTGTGTGTGTGTGTGTGTGTGAGTGTGTGTGTGGGTGTGTGTGTGTGAGTGTCTATGAGTGTGTGTGTGTGAGTGTGTGTGGGTGTGTGTGTGTGAGTGTGTGTGTATGTGTGAGTGTGTGTGTGAGAGAGTGTGTGTGTGTGACACTTGCAAGTGTTTATTTCTGTGTATTTTACAAGTGTCAATAAAGCTTCCAACACTTCCTGTTTACATGAGGCGACTGACATAAACAAAGATGGCTGCCTTCAGATTGTAGGTTCCGCTTTAATGAGGGTGACTTTAATGACGTCATCCGTCGTAATAGATCAGTTTTCTATCTAATGTGAACATAAACTAAAAACAATGTCACGTGATCAGTGACGTCAGCAGCCAATATAGGTGTAACGAGGCGAGTGACCGCAGGGCGGCGCTAAAGCTCCAGCAGAGATCAGAGCTTCACGAAAGGGTTCAAAATGAGCCGTAAATAAGTGAACTCATAATTATAGATTAATTACAGAATAATTCATCAACCTTGAATCTTTCTGTGGTAGTTCGGAGATTTAGGTTGATTTAATTCTGCAACAATTAGCGCAAAAACATCATTAAAACATGTAAATTCTAATTGCTGAAAAACAGACGAGCTAAAAACACAAATATCAAATATCAAAGTGACTCAAGGTATCAAATTTAAATTGTGTTCTTCAAACTCCTCACATGCAGTTTTATTACACTTTTATTACAGTTTTGTCCAAACAACTGCTGGGTCGTCATGACGACGCCCTTCACACAAAGCAGCATTTAAACAACATGTGTGTGTGCGTGTGTGTGTGTGTGTGCGCGTGTGTGTGTGTGCGTGTGTGTGTGTGTGCGTGTGTGTGTGTGTGCGTGCTGGCAGCCTGCTGGGAGTTTTCCCGTCTTCCCGGTAACAGGAGCTGCTTGATGCCAGCTCGCTCGACATTTTCCAGCCGCTCTCTGCGGCGGTTCTGCCGCGGTTCTGCCGCGGTTCTGCTGCGGTTCTGCCGCGGTTCTGCGGCGGTTCTGCCGCGGTTCTGATTGCGCTCGTTGCGCCGCTGCGGCCCGAACGTGAAACCGATCAGAGTTACTAAAAATATGTGACTGATTTAAGAGTCCCGCAGAAAAACATGAGGTGGATCCAGAGGAAAAGTTGTGAAAGGCTGATCCACAAACTGCGTTAATATTACGTTAATATTCAATATTAATATTAAACGTTTATCCACAAACTGCGTTAATATTACGTTAATATTCAATATTAATATTAAACGTTTATCCACAAACTGCGTTAATATTACGTTAATATTCAATATTAATATTAAACGTTTATCCACAAACTGCGTTAATATTACGTTAATATTCAACATTAATATTAAACGTTTATCCACAAACTGCGTTAATATTACGTTAATATTCAACGGTAATATTAAACGTTTATCCACAAACTGCGTTAATATTACGTTAATATTCAACATTAATATTAAACGTTGATCCACAAACTGCGTTAATATTACGTTAATATTCAATATTAATATTAAACGCTGATCCACAAACTGCGTTAATATTACGTTAATATTCAATATTAATATTAAACGCTGATCCACAAACTGCGTTAATATTACGTTAATATTCAACGGTAATATTATATATTAATATTCAACATTAACATTGAACGTTAATATTTAATGTTAATATTCTATATTAATATCCATCGTTAATATTCAATGTTAATATTTAACGCTAATATTCAACATTAACATTCAATGCTAATATTATATATTAATATTCAACGTTAACATTCAATGTTAATATTTTATGTTAATATTCTATATTAATATCCCACGTTAATATTCCATGTTAACATTCAACGTTAATATTATATATTAATATTCGACATTAATATCCATCGTTAATATTCAACGTTAATATTCAACGTTAATATTCCATGTTAACATTCAACATTAATATTATATATTAATATTCAACATTAATAATCAACATTAATATTAAATGTTAATCTACAAACTACATTAATACCCATTAATATTCAACGGTAACAATAAACGTAATCCACAAACTGCATTAATATTACGTTAATATTCAACGGTAATCTACGATCAATATTAACATTCAATGTTAACATTGAATGTTAATATTTAATGTTAATATTCTAAATCAATATCCAACGTTAATATTCTATATTAATATTAAACGTTAACATTCAACGTTAACATTCAACGTTAATATTCAACGTTAATATCCAACAGTAATGTTAAATGTTAATCCACAAACTGCATTAATATTACGTTAATATTCAACGGTAATCTCCAATCAACATTAACATTCAATGTTAATATTCTAAATTCATATTCAACGTTAATAGGTGAGAGGGTGAGAGGGTGAGGGGGTGAGAGGGTGAGAGGGTGAGGGGGTGAGAGGGTGAGGGGGTGAGGGGGTGAGAGGGTGAGAGGGTGAGGGGGTGAGAGGGTGAGGGGGTGAGGGGGTGAGAGGGTGAGGGGGTGAGAGGGTGAGGGGGTGAGGGGGTGGGATGGTGAGGGGGTGAGGGGGTGAGGGGTGAGGGGGTGGGATGGTGAGGGGGTGAGAGGGTGAGGGGGTGAGAGGGTGAGGGGGTGAGGGGGTGAGAGGGTGAGAGGGTGAGGGGGTGAGAGGGTGAGGGGGTGAGAGGGTGAGGGGGTGAGGGGGTGAGAGGGTGAGGGGGTGAGAGGGTGAGGGGGTGAGGGGGTGGGATGGTGAGGGGGTGAGGGGGTGAGGGGTGAGGGGGTGGGATGGTGAGGGGGTGAGAGGGTGAGGGGGTGAGGGGGTGAGAGGGTGAGAGGGTGAGGGGGTGAGAGGGTGAGGGGGTGAGAGGGTGAGGGGGTGAGGGGGTGAGAGGGTGAGGGGGTGAGGGGGTGAGAGGGTGAGGGGGTGAGAGGGTGAGGGGGTGAGGGGGTGAGAGGGTGAGGGGGTGAGAGGGTGAGGGGGTGAGGGGGTGAGGGGGTGAGAGGGTGAGGGGGTGAGGGGGTGAGAGGGTGAGGGGGTGAGGGGGTGAGAGGGTGAGAGGGTGAGGGGTGAGGGGCTGTTTCTCCCTCTCCGTGAGCAGGAGAATGTTGCATAGAGCAGCACAGATGAGCTGCAGCTGCTGGATAAAAGTCTCCACATTTCTTTGTTATTGCTGACATGTTGCCTCCTTTACCCCCCCCCACACACACCCCCCCCCACACACACCCCTCACACACACCCCCCACACACACACACACCCCCCACACACACCCCCCCCACACACACCCCCCACACACACACCCCCCACACACACCCCCCACACACACCCCACACACACACACACCCCCCACACACACACCCCCCACCCCCCCCCCACACACACACACCCCCCTCACCCCCCCCACACACACACACCCCCCTCACCCCCCACACACACCCCTCACCCCCCATCCCATCCATCTGTTCATCACATGTTGCCGTGGCATCTCTACATTCTCTTTCCCAGAATTCCTCCATCTGCTGGAGCATCAGAACATCAGGAGGTTTGAGGAGGTTCCACCGGGTTCCTCCGGCCCCGAAGGGTTGAAGGTGTTAGCTTCACATTAGCTCCACATTAGCCTCACATTAGCTCCACATTAGCCTCACATTAGCTCCACATTAGCTTCACAATCACAGAAGTCAAGTGCTAAACTTTGGTTTCCATCAGTTTGAGGAGCTTCAACACCTCTGATCTTTGGACCCTCACATGTTCCAGTCACGGTCCCAGAGCGGCGGCACTGCCGCCGCCGCCGCCGCCGCCGCGGCAGGAACCATAAACACAGGATCCGGTTCTGTATCCAGATCATTTAAAGGCTTTCTGGGGCCAATCAAAGAGCGGCCCCATCCATCACCACGGAGACGCTGTGTGATGCAGCGATGCTTCGGGACGGAGCCTCCAGCCCCCGGGAGCCGGTCCAGACCAAACAGGTCCAGTTTCACTGGGACCGACTCCAGGATGCCACAGTCCCTGGATCAGGATCAGATGTTCCATCCCCCTCCTGACCCCCAGAGGTGACTGATGGCGGGAAGGTTGGGCCGGTGAGAGCGATACTCCCCGAGGGGTGAGGCGGGCCCCCACCGGGGCCCCCACCGGGGCCCCCACCGGGTCACCGGGGCCCCCACCCTCAGCAGGAGGATCAGGTGGACTCGGAGGGCCCGCGTGTGCATAAATCTGCATGTGTGATGGTTCTGACTCCCTCAGAGCCGACGGCTGCAGGGGTGTTTTCTGTCAGGACGTCCGTCCTCGTCCAGCGTCCACAGGAAGTCAGACAGGAAATGACCTCATCCAGGGCGGCAGAGTACCACCCCTGTAATCTGACTCCCGCATCAGTAACCAGCAGAGTTCCCGGTCAGGACCCCATGTGGACCTCAGAACCAGCCTTATGCTAATTCTCCCTGATCTCTCCACCAGCTCTCAGAACGCTCCCAGCCTGGTTCTGGTTCTGGTTCTGGTTCTGGTTCTGGTTTGTGCACCGTTGGCTCTTGTTCTGGAAAACACTTGATGTCTCCAGCACCCACAGGAAGCTGTCCCGCTAAGCTAATCAGCGCTCGCTAACCAGCAGCGCCAGCTAATCAGGGATCCTCGTGCACGAGCACCAACGTGCACGAGCACCAACGTGCACGAGAAAGTGACAACTGAAGAAGTTCTGAAGAAGATGATGGTGGAAAAGAGAGGCCAGAACCACAGATGTGCACCAGCAGAAGGTTGTCCATCAAAAAGAGTGAGTGTGTGTGTGTGTGTTTGTGAGTGTGTGTGTGAGAGTGTGTGTGTGTTTGTGAGTGTGTGTGTGTGTGTGTGAGAGTGTGTGGGTGTGTGTGAGTGTGTGTGTGTGAGAGTGTGTGTGTGTTTGTGAGTGTGAGTGTGAGTGTGTGTGTGTGTGTGAGAGTGTGTGTGTGTTTGTGAGTGTGTGTGTGTTTGTGAGTGTGTGTGTGTGTGAGAGTGTGTGTGTGTTTGTGAGTGTGAGTGTGAGAGTGTGAGAGTGTGTGTGTGTTTGTGAGTGTGTGTGTGTGTGTGAGAGTGTGTGTGTGTTTGTGAGTGTGAGTGTGTGAGTGTGTGTGTGAGAGTGTGTGTGTGTTTGTGAGTGTGAGTGTGTGTGTGTGTGTGTGTGTGTGTGGCTGTTTCCCGTGTTTATGGACCTAAATGATGGTACCAGTTTAACCCTGAGCTGCCAACTGTCCTGTCGACCCGTCAGAACAGAGTAACAGAACCCTCCAGTCTGAGAACACAAACAGAACCTCAGAACAAAGTCCAGTCTGCCGCTCCTCAAACAGAAAACAGAGGAGCCACACACACACACACACACACCCACACGCACACACACACACACTCACACACACACACACACGAACCAACGCTCGTGTGTTTTCTCTGCAGTGTTGGTTCCAGCCCAGCGGTGGGGGCTGGGCAGGGTTCTGCTGGTTCTGTTGGCCCGGCCCGGCTCTGCGGCTGCTCTTCATTAGCATCTTGACTCAACGTTTCTCTGACAAACCCAATAACTGCTCATCTGGTTCTGATTCGGGCTCGTTAGCGGTAATTGGTCCAGTGCTCTGTAACAGCATGACTCAGCAGATGCTGGCACGGGCCGGGCCGGGCCGGGCCGGGCCGATCCGAGCCAGGTTCCACTCAGCCTTCTGGGTTTGTTAGCGAGCTGCCAGTCGAGCGGCGCCTGATTCTGGTTCATTTTCCTGCTCTGATCTTCTGGGTTCTGGTGATGTCACAGCAGAACCTGCGATAGGATGAGTCAGCACATTTTTGCTGATTTCAATCAGCTCGGATCAGAAATCAGAACCATCATCAGGATCTCAGACAGCTTTCAGTTTCAGTTCTGGAGCTTTAGTTTGGGTCTAACATGTTTGGACCGACGCAAATTCTGGACGGAGTCAGAAAAGTTCTGTTGGAGATCTGCAGGTGAAAACCCGTCCAGCTCCAGGTGGGACCGGGGGCAGGTGTGTGTGTGAGTGTGTGTGTGTGTGAGTGTGTGTGTGTGAGTGAGTGTGTGTGTGAGTGTGTGTGTGTGAGTGTGAGTGAGTGTGTGTGTGTGTGAGTGTGTGTGTGTGTGTGTGTGTGTGTGTGTGTGAGTGTGTGTGTGTGAGTGTGTGTGTGTGTGTGTGAGTGTGTGTGTGTCTCCCACCATCATCAGTGAGGTTCTGCAGGAGTGAAGGTCTCCTGGAGGCCAAGGCCCTGATGGTGCACAGGTCTGTTGTTGGCAGACGCTCACAAAACAAGAGCAAATGAACCAAGTGGCTGATGGGAAAGGCCAACACACACTGACACACACTCACACACACTGACACACACACTCACACACACTCACACACACTGACACACACACTGACACACACTCACACACACTGACACACACACTCACACACACTCACACACACTGACACACACTGACACACACACTGACACACACACTGACACACACACTGACACACACACACTCACACACACTGACACACACACTGACACACACTCACACACACTCACACACACTGTGAAGAGAATTATTTTATCTTGTTAGCATCTTTTATCTTATTAGCATGTGTTATACTATATGTTTTGTTTTATGTTACAGTTAGTTTAGAAGTTAGGAATACTATATACTCTTTAGTAGGAATACACATAAGCAAGTCAGGTGACCCTTCCTTGACCTGAAGACTGGTCAGACAGTTGGAGCCAGCCAGACAGGAAAGTGGTAGACCCCCATCGTAAAACATGACAACGTAGTTTACTGGTGTTGATAAGTTCCTCGGCAGGAATGACCTCTGACCTGGCCATCTGGAGAAGATAATGGACAAGAAGGACCACACCAACACCAAAGGAGGCTGGAAGAAGAAGATGGGGTCATCCAAGAAGAAGGACTGGATTGGACTGAATTAGCATCAATAATTTACATATATCTTTCTATATAAGACTGGGTCAAGGGATAGTTAGGTGGTCAGACTTCATGCCCTGACAATTGACTTTGTTGTTGCTAGGGTTATGAACTGGCCCAGAGCTCTGTAATATTTGTATCTTGAATTGATTCTGTTTGCTAAATACATTTGTTTGCTAAATACTTCTGTTTGCTAAATACATTTTGAAATTGACATTTGTTTACTTGAAGTCTTCATTTAAAGAACACGCGGATTGGCAGTGACACACGAGAGGTACTGCAATCCAACAAATTGGTGACCCCGACGTGATGAAGACAGAGAAGTCATCTGAGGCAAAGAATTCAACAACGGTCACTTCGGAGGACAACTGACGACAAAGGGATCCCTAATAAAAGGTAAGCAGACACCTTTTTAATCAAAGTTCTGCAGATTGGCAATTTCCAAAATTTGTCGTCACTGTCAAATGAAGTGTCCTAGTTATAAATTCCAGATACAAATATAAAATATTGACTTAAGAATTACGGTTAGAGTCCGTAAATAAGAACGGTTAGAGTCCGTTAAGAATTACGGTTAGAGTCCGTAAATAAGAACGGTTAGAGTCCGTTAAGAATTACGGTTAGAGTCCGTAAATAAGAACGGTTAGAGTCCGTTAAGAATTACGGTTAGAGTCCGTAAATAAGAACGGTTAGAGTCCGTTAAGAATTACGGTTAGAGTCCGTAAATAAGAACGGTTAGAGTCCGTTGAGAATTGCGGTTAGAGTCCGTAAGTACGGTTAGAGTAAACCGGAACTAGTACAGTGCTGTATTGCTGTATGCAGTGCACTGTATATCAAAAAGATTTGGGTTGGGACTCGGAGCGCAGTTGACGGGACGGACACTCCCGACGCCCGAGATTTGTGTTCTTGTGTGGGTTGAAAAGTGCCAGAGTGAACGTGAATTAAAAGGCTCTTTGTCCTTGGGAATTAACCCCCAGAGTGGAACCGGATCAAAGACGTTTGATCTAGAAGCTTGTTTCACTGAGGCATTGAGTTGACCGTTGGAGTCATTCACATTCAATCTCACTTGGGAGCATAGTTAAAGATGGAACTGGAATGTGGTAAAGCATGCTGGGATCAGGGAGAATGTTCTCCCTATCCTCGGTCTGTGGAAGAACAGTGGAAGTGGACTCTTGATCAGGTGGTGAGTGGCATGAAAGAAGAGGACAGGGAAAGAGAATTGGATGCAATAAGACAGTTGTGGAAGGGAGCTCAGGAGCAGAAGATACTTCCCCCTCCAGAGGTGAAGGTTAATTTAGCTGAAGCATTGTGTAAGTGGGAGTCAGAAACTCACACCATATTACAGGATCATCTTGATAATCCAAAATTAGGTTTTATAGCAGGAGAATCGTGGCAAAAACAGAGTAAGGAGTTAGAAGATAAGCGTCGAAGGATATATGTTGTGGCTGTGACATGTGCAGCGGTGCACTATTTCAGATCTAAAGGGGTAACACGAGTGCCTAATGTTGAGAAGCCTCCATTAGAAGATTTAAATCAGACATCGACACTTAACACCACTCTTTATCCATCATTACCTACTACCTCTTCCCCACCCCCTAGTTTTGACTAGTAACAGTGGTCAGTTAGATGTGGACAGAAATGAAGAAATGCAGGAGTTACGTGAGACAGTGGGTGAACTTTGGAGACAGGTTAGCAGGATCAAACAGGGACAGGAAGAGGTTGAAGATAACTTAGGAAAAATTGAATTTAGAGAAGAAGCCCAGGTGGTTCGCCCTAAAATCTCCCAACAAACTATATTTAAAAAAACAGGATAGTCAAAAATCTACTTTAGATATTTTTAAAACACCTAGCAATCAAATAAAACAAATAAAAAGAGTTGATCCCTCAGGAGGATTTGCCAGGGCTGAGTGCAGGGAGGAGAAGGCAAGATTGATTTATGGCAGTGATAAAGAGGAGAGTGAGAATAAGATAGATACATACAAAATTCCGGCTACATTTATTGGAGAATTGGAGCTTCCGGAGCATGTTCATCCTCAGACAGAATTATATGAAAAGGATCAGGGTTCAAGTATGGGAAATTGTGAATTAGAATTATGGGAAGAGAGTGAGAGTGAGTATAGAGGTGAACCATTGACAGGGGCCATAAACAATGAGGAGGCGGGTCAAATAGGAATACACACGCGGAGTAAGGGGCCCGTTTCAGGAATGCCGCAGTTCCAGGCCCCTTTGATACAGAAAAGAGGAGGACAGAAACCAGTATATGTTCCATTTGCTATCACAGACATTAATTGTTTGGTGGATAAGATGCCCCCACCTGCAGAGGGAGGCGGCAAGTGGATGTCCAGCCTTTTCAGTTTAACACAGAGCATGCAGTTGGCAATGGGAGACTTTAGAGGAATTTTAGGGAGACAGGTATCTCTCTGGGATTTGGATAAAGTTGAGGTAGCAGCAGGCATTAAAGACAGACCCAATGCTGCACGTTTTGGCCCTTGTGCAACCAGGGTTGCTGAAGCTATGAGACAGATATTTCCAGTATCTCCAGGAGCAATGCAGAACCTAAGATTTAAGTGGGAGGAAAGTGAGTCGGCACATGGATTCCTTGCGAGGTGTAAAGAGGAATGGATGTGTGCCACAGGGTGCCATCCTGGTTCTAAACAACAGGGAAAGAAAGAGGAGGTGATGATAGGAGGTGGCTCCTAAAAATGCAGTTAGATGAAGCACTGAAAAAGCTTAATGATAAACACAAGGAAGAGAAACAGATGGTTCAGCAGTTTTCTCGGCAGGTGCAGCCAGATTCGTTAGGTCCGCAACAAGATTTTGCTCCGATAAACCTGTATTGGGTCAGTCCAAGGGGAGGCATGTGTGGGAGACGCGGCAGGCAGGGATACGGCTTGATAGGCGGGTACTTAGGCCGAGATCAGTGTCACGCCTGCAAAGGGTATGGTCATTGGCAAAGGGACTGTCCATATCGCAACTATCCGGAGGTACCAGGCAGTGTTCCACCATCTCATGGAATTTATCACCGGAGCCGATCTCATCTGACACCATCGAGCTTGTGGGGTTCTCAGGAAGCCCGGAGAGACTGCCGTTTTCTGGGCCATTAGTGACTCATTTTGCCGGACAGACTGTGTTGCACCCTTTTTTGATTTCACCACATTGCCATATCAACCTGTTGGGACGAGATCTCCTTGTGAGGACAGGAGCAGTATTTCTGTGTGGAGATAAAGGTCTTTTGGTGCAATTTCCTAATGGACTGAAACTGAACTGCTGTATTTCACACCAAGGTGTGAGGGGACAAATGCTGATGAGTCCGACACCCTCTCCAGAACAGGGGGTGTGGGCCGACATTTACTGGGGAGAACTTGAGCCGGAGACCTCACCTGGTGTCGGTGTTGTGGCATTGTTTCAGAGCTGGAGGCCCTGGTTGTCGATGCTAAGTCCTTTTGCCCCGCCAGTTGATCCCTATCATGTCACCCTATTTTACGACCGTGGGAATAATGAGGTCTATCAGGATGCGTTTAGAGAAAAGTCATAAGGAAATTTTTGGATGATTACATCACCGTGTTTGTGTGTTGGGCCTGAAGGTGTGGCTGCGCAGGTTGACTTTACTGCTGAACAGAATGAGTGGTATGAGAGACTGTAAAGGAAATGTTGTCATTTCTGGGTCTTGCGACCTATAGTAGACATTTCATTCCTGGATATTCGGAAAAGTCTACACCCCTACGCGCAATGGTGAATGAACAGGGAATGTGTGATTTGACAGCCCGGCTAACATGGACAACTGAGGGAGAGAAAGCATTCAGTGCCCTTAAACAGGCATTCAAAACAGCTGTACATTTGGCGGTTCCAGATTATAAAGATACTTTCTTTTTGGATGTTTCTGAAGGAGAACATACAGTAAATGGTGTTCTCTTTCAGAAAAAAGGGGGTGACAGGAAAGTATTAATGTACGCATGTATAATGCTGGACCCCATTGAAAACAGGCAGCCACCATGTGTAAGGCATGTGGCAGGGGTAGCAAATTTTTTTACAAAAAACAGCACATTTAGTGATGGGTTACGCTCTGACGGTACTTACAACACATAGTGTGGTATCACTGGTCAGTTCAGCAGCATTCACCATGACCTCACTTAGGCAGCCCAGGATGCACAAGATTTTAACGGCACCACACATAACATACGCACATAAAGGGATAAAATATGGCAGATGGTATGGGAGAGGGTGAACCACAAAGATGTGAAGAGAAAGTGAAGAAAGATGAAAGAATCAGAGTAGACCTCAAGACGGAGCTGTTAAAGGATCCAGATGAAATACTATTCACAGATAGCTGTTGTTTCAGAAACCCACAGGAGGGGCTGAAAGCTGCCTAGGCAATAGTTAGAAAATGGAAGTGGAAACAGGAAAGATAGCAGGTAAAGAGTCAGCACGACTTGCAGAATTGAAGGCAGTTATTAGAGCATTAGAAATATCAAAGGGAAAGAGAGTGACCATCAATACAGATTCAGCGTATGTAGTGGGAGCGATTCACTTAGAACTTTGTCAACTTGAACTTTGGTTGCGGGCAGGTTTTAACACAGCATCAGGCTCTCTTATAAAAAATGAGGCAGATATGAGGCAATTGGCACAGGCACTCATGGAACCAGCAGAGGTCACAGTCGTAAAATGCAAAGGTCATAGTAAAGAGAACTCTCTGGAGGGAAGAGGTAATGAGGCTGCAGATCAGGCAGCAAAGAAGGCAGCAGGTTATAAACCAAGTTATAATTTGTTGTTGGCAGAGAAAACAGTTTATGAAATTCTTCCAAGATACGATAGGGAAAGACTTAGTTGTGATCAAGAAGAAGCTTCTCCACAGGAAACAGTTTGGAAGGAAAAGGGGGGCAATGAAAGTTGAAGGAATTTGGCGGGGCCCAGACGGCAGACCTGTTCTCCCGCCCGGTCTGTTAGATGCCGTTCTGGAAGAGGCCCACGGCCTGACACACTGCGGGAAACCACAAATGATGCGGTATCTAACACATTGGTGGCATCCATTTTTGCCAGCCAGTGTAGAAAATTATATCAGAGAATGTTCAATATGCACACAATTTAACGTGAAATCAACAATTCGACCACATGAGGGCAAGTTTCCATGGCAGGGCAAGGAAAATTATAGATTTCACTGATATGTTAGCTGGGGTCAATGGGTTCCGATACCTCTTGGTGGCAGTGGATGCATACACTGGCTGCCCAGAGGCGGTTCCCGTAAAAGCAGGAGATGTAAAAAGTGTTATTAAATTTTTGATTAATCAATATATTCCAACACATGGTTTTCCCAAACAAATTAGGTTTGATAATGGGACTCATTTTAAAAATAAAGATTTACAAGAAGTAGAAAAAACATTGGGCCTTAAACATGCATTTGGCACCGTCTATCATCCACAATCACAAGGGAAGGTAGAAAGAATGAATCAAACACTGAAGAGCAAAATTGGCAAGATATGTGCTCACAGTGGAATGAAATGGACACAGGCGCTTCCAATTGCCTTGATGTCAGTAAGAAGCTCTGTTAGCTCCCGAACAGGATTCACCCCCTTTGAGCTCGAGAGGGGTGTTCTCTTTCCGGGACCAGAAGCAGAAAATCCATAGGCTAGCCCAGCACTTGTATGAAATATAAATCTTATTTTGTTCAACTAAAAACGACTCTCTCAGTTTTCTCCCAACAGGCAACCTCTCTAACAACAGTCAGGAAGGATCCAGGAACTCAACACACAGCTGAGTGGGTTCTTCTGAGAGTCATCAAGTGAAAGTGGTCAGAGCACAGGTGGACTGGTCCCTTTGAAGTTGTAGAGTGAACATCACATGTTAACCATAACATCCTAACATACTAACACTCTAACACATTAACCCTAACACTGGTATTACTTGAATCAATGTACCCCAGCAGGTAATTCACAGAGAACGCTTGGACAGATTCGGAAACATCTACAGGAGACGGCACAATGATTACAGTTCTACTTTTGTGTGCGTTGTGGGGAGGATCTCAAGGCAACGTGGGAGAGATCTGCCTGGGTTACACAGGGGTGATTCTTGATTACATCAAAGGGAGTGATACAACATTTCAGTTTGATTTCTTGTCACGAACGGGAAGAAGGTTGGTAGGTGACTTGCCTTCAACATGGTGTAAGTACATGGTAAATGTCACTACATGGAGTAACGCTTCACACTTTCCAGTTCATCGAGCTGATTTGTTTTGGCACTGTGATCCACACACTCTGATGCCAGCAATCCCACCCGACTGGTCAGGAACATGTACTCTGGTTCGTCTCCTACTCCCTATCACTTTATTAAGTCCAAAGGGGGAGCAGGTGCTACCTCCAATTAGACATAGGAGAGGAACATCATTTGATCTCACACAGGGATCCCCAACATATATTGATTCAATTGGAATTCCAAGGGGAGTCCCTGATGAATATAAATTAGTGGACCAGGTATCAGCTGGATTTGAAAATTTACCTTTAATCTCTGCACTGTTTCCTATAACACCAAATAAGAATGTGGATAGAATCAATTATGTTCATTATAATGTGCAGCGATTGGCGAATCTCACCAG
>JAPVLW010000055.1:150000-155000 GCA_027382335.1 Takifugu ocellatus | reverse complement strand
CACTGGGGAAAAGGTACGGTCTGCCTGGTTCAGCATGAAAGAGAGATCTGTTCAAGCATGTTCCACAAAACACATTTAGTGTGTGTGTGGGTGTGTGTGTGGGTGTGTGTGTGCGTGTGTGTGTGTGTGTGTGTGTGCGTGTGTGTTGCATCCCTTCCTCCACCCTGCAGGTGTGTACCGTACATGTTTGAGCAGGTAAAACAAGGTATGAAGATCAGCTCATCCAGCAAACACACACTCACTTTATTCTGACATGCTGCCAGCTCTCCACCTACGTTCTGGGGTTAGATCTACAGGAAGGGGCTCAGAGCAGGAACATTCTCACCACCTTCCTCACCACCTTCCTCATCCTCTTCCTCATCACCTTCCTCACCACCTTCCTCATCCTCATCCTCTTCCTCACCATCAGGTGCTCACGGAGGTGTTGTGCAAGCCCCCAAACCAACGAGCCGCCACCCTGAATGAGAGGCGTCCCCATAATTACTCATAATAACTGCTCAGACACACTGAAGCAGGAATGTCCGGGGGGCCCTGAAGGCATCACCAGTGTTGTTCTGTCACCCAGAACCGGGAACCTTCAGCTGGCTGCTTTAACCGGACCCGGGTCGTCAATTCACTTCCTGCCGGTCCGTTTAAATAAACCACCAGCCTGTTGGTCCCCTGCTGAACCGGGAGGAGGTTCTGGACCCGGAGCAGCAGAGTCCACATCAGGCCGAGCTGCATTCCTTTATCTTCTGTTCAAAACGTGCTTTGGCATCTTTTCTAGCTAATTTATAACTTTTACAACTTATTTATGACTTATTCTTCCTGTGTTGGCGACCAACAACACATTTCCTGCTGTTTTTAGTTTTTATACACGCAGAGAATTTTGTGTTTAAATAAAGATTCAGATAATCAAAATTTTCCAATTCAAGAATTATTTTATTCCTAAAATTCAGGCAGAAAAGGTGAAAGTTGATTCGTCGGCATGAAGCTGAAGTTCTTCCTGTTGGTGGTTTCTCTCCAGAAGATTCAGCAGCACCTGTGGGAGCCTGGACAGGAGCCGGAAGGGGAGGGGCTTGTGGAGAGCACCTGTAGACAAGCCCCTCCCACCCGCCAGAGAGGAGAGGCTGCACCTTTAGGAGGCTGATCAATACACCGATACTGGAGAGGACGCGCGCGCGCGCACAGTCATGGCAGGACAGCAGCAGGAAGTAGCCACGCGCACAGCTCACCACCATCTTCTTCACCATCACGTCACCGTGGATCACCCGCACCGGTCACGCGCAGCTGCCTGTGTTTACCTCAATTCACGCAGTGTTGCGGGGCCCACGCGCTCTCTCCATCAGCGCGTCTTTGAACGCTCCGACCGTCTTGAGCATCCGGAACCCGCGCGACACTGGGCGGGAGCGTGAGACTTGTGACGTTTCTCCGCCGTCTCATTGGTCGGAAGCAGAGGGAAACTCCGCCCCCTTTGCCCCACCACCCCAGCCTGAACCCCCCTAACCCCGAGGGAGGTGTGGCTTGTGATGATGATGAGGAGGAGGAGGAAGAGGAGGAGGTCATGTGACGCAGAAAGCTTTTTTAAAGAAGTGATCTCATAAACTCCCCAAGTCACTAAACGTGGCTGCAGGCTGAGGTCACGCGACCATAACTGAGGTTTGATGTTGGACAGTCTGACGTCATTTCCTGTTCATAAAGTCTTGATGCTTCTCGCTATCCCCTGCTGGTCAGATGGAGAATTACACCGCGTGTGTGTGTGTGTGCGCGCGCGCGCGTGTTAAAGGCAGCAGAGATGTTAGTTTGTGACAACCTTAAGCAGCAGCAGATGTTAGCTAGCTGTCAACCTTAGCATGTAGGCTGAACGTGTGTGTGTGTGTGTGTGTGATGCTGACATTTATTTTAATTCTATCTAATCTGAATAAAACCACAAAAGTTTCTCTGTATTTGGAGATGAAATATTTGCTCATTTATCTAATCCGTGTTGCTTGTGGGCGCGTGGACGCCCTGTCGAGTGACGCTGCGCTTGTGCGCGCGTGCAGGGCGGCATCCTTCTGTCGACGCTGCATTTTGCTGCTTGGTTTGTTTGAATTTGTCATAATTGTGTGTCGAATATCTGTTGATTCGCTCACGACCGCTGCTGATGTCATCCAAACACGCCGGAGCGCGCGCGCGGGCCCTCGGCGGCGCGCGGGCCCGCGCAGCTCTTCATCGCAAACACTCTTCTTGGTCTAAAATGACATAAACTCGTCGTCATGGCGACACTGATCTGGACCTACTTCATGATTAACAAATCAGCTTCTGGAACAAAACACATCCTGATTTTCCAGCGAGCAGAAAAGTGGAATTTCAGGAATGTTGTGATATTTGGTGACCTTCCAGAGGACTGATGGTTCCTGTGTGTTGTCATGACCGAGGAGGAGCAGCAGAACGTGGAGCGATGGTTCTGGTTCTGGTGCTTCTGTCTGGGTTCTTCAGGACTTTCAGGAGTTAACGCGCATTTCCTGCAGCCCGGAGGCATCAGGACGCCACTTCCGCTGTGGAGAGGGAAACAAACGGCGTTGGAGAGGAGGTTACGTCCTGTGTGTGTGTGTGTGCGCGCGCGCGAACCGGCCAGTGCAAGAAAATTGAAGGCAGATTTTCCACGACAGGCGTTGGCTGGAGAATCGTTCATTTGAAAGGGGAATTTGCTCTGGCACGAGATGTGACAGTGATATTCAGTTCTCTCTCACACACACACACGCACACACACACACACTGGACCGAACCAGAACTATTAAAGAAAATTCAAACTGTCTTCAAAGGAGAGAAAAAAACAGGATTCTTTGTAACCTCAAGAGCGGTGAAGCGATGATCAAAAGACGCCTTCGCATGCACGCGCGCGCGCGCGGATCTGACTTGGTTTCATTGGACAATCGCACAAAGTGAATGAGGAGATTACTCACAAGGGTAATGATCCCAGAATATTTGTTCTGAAAGTTTAAGTGAATTGTGTTTCCACCGACCTGCAGCTGTGTGGTCCGTCGCTGTCCAGCAGGGGGCGCGAGTGAGCTGCTCACCAGGCAGGGTTGCGTCACGGGGGGGTTAAACATCATTTAGGGTTCGGTTAAAGTGTTGCTATTCATTCACACTGTAATTGTGTTAAAGACTAAATTCATTTGTGGACAATAGATACAAAAAACATCATTAAGTGTTATTATTATTGACAGCAGCAGGTGATTCGATGACTGTCGAGAGAAGAAGAAGAAGTGAAGAAAACGAGCAAAAGAAAAGGAACCAGCAGAGTTTCGACGGCGGCAGCGTCTCCGAGAGGAGCTGCAGCTGCTTCCATCCCAGCCTAAAATCACACAAACCACGAAAAATGAGGCGAAACAAGGGAAGTCTGGATTCAGCAAACGACATGTTGGGAATGATTTATGCTTCCCATCCAGGGGAGGGTCCCACACCGCCCCCCCACGCGTCCCACACCGCCCCCCCACGCTTCCGCTGGTACTGCAGCGCCGGACCCAGCAAAGCCCGGATGGTTGCGTGGGCAGGACCCGCACCTTCACCCCGGCGGACGATTCTGATCCAGACCAAGATGATGAACAGCTCAGCGTTCGTGGGTCAGTGCTGGGGGGGCTGGGGGGGGGGGGGGGGGGGGGATGAAAGAGGAGAAGAAAGGTGGATGTTGTAAAGCAGAGGGGTGAAAACACAAACACACGCACAGTCTGTGCATGCAGACGCGGGGCCCCTCCCTCGCTCTCACTGTCTCCTCTGTAATGAGCTCCAGATGTGCGCCGAGGGCGGGGGAGGGCTGGGGGGGGGCGGGGGGGCCGGGCCGACTCGTCATGTGCTCAGGCGTGGAGAGACGCTGTCCGAGGGGACGCTGTCAGCACTGATGGAGTGGCTGGCCGGGCCCTGGGGGCCGGGCTGGGGGGGTCAGGGAAAGATCCCCCCACATCTGGAATCACTTCGGGTCAGGCCGGCGCTGGCCGTGAAAGGTGAGAGCGGGCGCCTGGCAGGGGAGGGGGGGCGACAGGGTCTGACACTGGACATACCACAGTCAGGGATCAGCAGACAGGAAATAAAATCCCTCCTGGAGCCGGAGCCCGAAGCAGCAACGGGCCAGAACCAGGACCCACATCTGGGCCCCGCTCAGGCCACTTACGCTGGTCCTCATCACCCGCTTTATTCTAATTAACTTTACTCTAATTTTTCTACAGGAAATGATGGAGGAAAATCTTCAAATAGCAAAGGTTTTCCTATTTTTGTGAGGACCTTCCTCCACTGATGAACCTTCAGAAAAAAAGTTCATTTTCCCTTTGAAAGTAACGTGGAAATAACGACACCGAGCAGAACGGGTCTTGTTCCAGACGTTTGGGTTCTGGACGGGAAAGGAGAACCTTGTTAAAGGCGGGTGGAAGTGGAACCCTGCAGGAATCAGAACCAGAGAAGCTCGGATCAGGGAGAACATCAGGCGGAGGTTTGTGGGGAGCAGAACCGGTTCTGCAGCTGTAAATCTCTCTTTTATGGAGCGTGAAGGAGTTCCACCATGACTGAGGGGCAGAACGCCGACCCAGCACAGATCTGAGGACCTCGGAACCGCCGAGGTTCCTACAGGAACCAGGAAGAGTCCCAGCGTGACGTCCAGAGGTGTAGAAACGGTTCCTGTGTGAAGGAAGCTTTATTTGGGTTCTGAAGGTTCTGCTGAAGGGGACACTGGTTCCGCTTAGTTGAAATGCTTTTTATTAATATACGTTTTGGTTCTGTTACAAATGGAGGATATATAGGAGATGAAGGAGCTACTGCTCTCCGTTACACTGGACTACATGGAGACCACACGCGTTGGTCAGTGGTATAACATGAAAAGCATAAATGGCACCGGTCCAGTCTGGTTCGGAAGACGGCGGCGAAGGCGTTTGTCCATCGGACGCGTGTCCGCCTGCTCCACACGGGAAACGTCCTCCGTCTGGGAAGATGTTCTCCTCAGGAGCTCCTCCGCTCGTGGATACGCGTCTCGAGGCAGCTCCGCAAAAACA
>JAPVLW010000055.1:117500-142500 GCA_027382335.1 Takifugu ocellatus | reverse complement strand
TAATAACAACAATAACAATAATAACAGCAGCAATAATAATAATAATAATAATAATAATAATAATAATAATAATAATAATAACGACAATGACAATAATAATAATAATTCATCTCTTTGACCCTCCCCGGGGGGATCCGCCCCCCCGCAGGTTCAACATCAACACAATAAAATTAAAAACACGCATTTTCTTTTGTTTCTCTTTTAAATTTATTCTTTTTTAAATTTCAATTTCAGTAAAACCTGATTGATGATTTTTTCCATTAAAAGTATTTTTTTTATATCAACTGGATTTTTCAAGGCCAAAATAATAAAATAACTAAAACAGTTTTATTTTACAGACTTTGATTTAGTGATTAAGAATAAAATAAAACAGCAGTTTCACTGTAAATTCGGGATTTACGGTGTTTGAATTAATTTGACGTTATAACGGCGCAATGACGCAACATTCATAACATTTCATTTAGAACTGAGTTTAAAAAGAGAAATTTTGATTTTTTTTTAACCAGATTTGTAGTTTTGGTAAATTTAGTTTATTTCTGAGTAAAGTCGATGCGTAGAAGAAGAATTTGCGCAATAATGAGAATTAAAGATTAAATTTCCAGAGGAAGTTTGAAAGAATAAAAGCTTTTTGTTGTTGACAGCGCGGCGTCACGTGATTTAACGTTTGATTTGTCAAATAAAAGCGAAACATCTGGAATGTGATGAAGACAGATGATGAAGATTAGAGTCTTCATCTCTGGACAGAGTGAATTTACGACGTGAGCGCGTCGTTCACGCGCATTTTGGTCTTGTCACTGAGGCGGAGGCAGCGGCGCGTTTGCGGGGTTTTGCGGGGTTTTGCGGTTTTCTGATGGTGAATGAATCCAGATGTTGCGCGAATGATTTAGGGGCCTTTTGCTCCCTTTAACCAGGTCAAAAGTCACGAGGAGCAGATCTGTTTGACCCCGCACCGTCAGACCCGCACCGACACCGCAGGCTTGATGCTCGATTCACGGCCGTGCGTGTGCGCGCGCTCCGCCAAAACTCCCCCAAACATTCCAGTTCCCTTCACGCGCTCTGCAGGACACAAACTCGACATTTCAGCCCGTCAACAGACGGACAAATAGACAAACTGCGGGCTCCGGGTCCGGCCCGGCCCGGCCCGGCCCGGCCCGGCCCGGCCCGGTTCTGCTGGTGACTTACTCTCCTGCTGGGTGGTGTCGCTGCCGCTGGTCAGTCCCGGAGACTCCAGCATGCTCCTCCCCGCCTCCCCGACGCTCTCGTCCGCCTGGCTGCCCACCATCTCTCCGGCCTCCTCCAGGTCCAGCAGGTGGCTCACCGAGAAGTTCTTCTTGGCCTGCAGGTTGTCCAGGTTCGACGTGATCGGGCTCTCCAGGCGGCTCGGTATCGTGGCCTGCCTGTCCATTACATGAGCATAACTAGAAGTCATGACGCAACGAGAAAAAGAGGAGCGAAGAAAAGGAGGAGGAGGAGGAGGAGGAAGAGTCACGACACCAAGATCCACGCGTGCAGAGCGCGCGAGCAGCGCATCCAGAACGCGACACACTCGTTTCTTCCGACCTGGAGGGCGGTTCTGCTCACATCCACCACTTCAGCGGTGTTCCCGGAACTTCTGCTACCACTAATCCATCCAGCGAAGAAGAACTGCGGCCTTTGTCCGAATAAAGTCCCGAGGAAAAGAGAAGAACCTTCGGGAGAACCTTCGGCAGAACTCTGCTGCTCCACTCACATCTGAGCTGGAGGATCTGCTGATGACGAACAGATGCGCAAAACTCCGAGTGCGCAAAGTTCTGCAGCAGCTGAGCGCCAGAGGCAGGACTCCCCCTCCCTCTAACACACACTCTCCCTCTAACACACACGCTCTCTCTAACACACACTCTCCCTCCCTCTAACACACACTCTCCCTCTAACACACACGCTCTCTCTAACACACACTCTCCCTCCCTCTAACACACACGCTCTCTCTCTAACACACTCTCTCTCCCTCTAACACACACTCTCTCTCCCTCTAACACACACGCTCTCCCTCTAACACACACTCTCCCTCTAACACACACTCTCTCTCCCTCTAACACACACGCTCTCTCTCTAACACACTCTCTCTCCCTCTAACACACACTCTCTCTCCCTCTAACACACACTCTCTCTCTCTAACACACACGCTCTCTCTCTCTAACACACACTCTCTCCCTCTCTAACACACACGCTCTCCCTCTAACACACACTCTCCCTCTAACACACACTCTCTCTCCCTCTAACACACACGCTCTCTCTCTAACACACACTCTCCCTCTAACACACACTCCCCCTCCCTCTAACACACACGCTCTCTCTCTAACACACACTCTCCCTCTAACACACACTCTCCCTCTAACACACACTCTCTCTCCCTCTAACACACACGCTCTCTCTCTAACACACACTCTCCCTCTAACACACACTCCCCCTCCCTCTAACACACACGCTCTCTCTCTAACACACACTCTCCCTCTAACACACACTCTCCCTCTAACACACACTCTCTCTCCCTCTAACACACACTCCCCCTCCCTCTAACACACACTCTCCCTCTAACACACACTCTCCCTCTAACACACACTCTCTCTCCCTCTAACACACACTCTCTCTCCCTCTAACACACACACTCTCTCTCTAACACACACGGTCTCTCTAACACACACACACTCTCCCTCTAACACACACACTCTCTCTCTCTAACACACACTCTCTCTCTCTAACACACACGCTCTCCCTCTAACACACACTCTCTCTCCCTCTAACACACACTCTCTCTCCCTCTAACACACACACTCTCTCTCTAACACACACGCTCTCTCTAACACACACGGTCTCTCTAACACACACACACTCTCCCTCTAACACACACACTCTCTCTCTCTAACACACACTCTCTCTCTCTAACACACACGCTCTCCCTCTAACACACACTCTCTCTCTAACACACACGCTCTCTCTAACACACACGCTCTCTCTAACACACACACACTCTCCCTCTAACACACACTCTCTCTCTCTCTAACACACACGCTCTCTCTCTCTCTAACACACACGCTCTCTCTCTCTAACACTCTCTCTCTCCCTCTAACACACACGCTCTCTCTCTCTAACACACACACACACACTCTCTAACACACACACTCTCTCTCTCTAACACACTCTCTCTCTCTCTCCCCCTCACACACTCTCTAACACACACTCTCTCTCTAACACACACACTCTCTCTCTCTAACACTCTCTCTCTCTCTCCCCCTCACACACTCTCTCTCTCTAACACTCTCTCTCTCTCTCCCCCTCACACACTCTCTCTCTAACACACACACACTCTCTCTCTATCTCCCCCTCACACACACACACTCTCTCTCATAATTATGTGGCAATCTTGTTTTGTAACATTTACAGGCCAGAACAGAAACATCATCAGCAACACACACACACACACACACACACGCCCCTGCTGGCAGGAGGTGATATCAGAGTAAGCCCCGCCCCATTAGTTGAGAGAAACAGGAAGTTCTATTTCTAGTTGAGCTGATCTTTGAGCTCACTTCCGGTTTAATGTGACTGAATGTGACGCGTGATGGAACCTGAAGCATCAGGTGAGTTTAAACCTGCCAGATTCAGCCAATCAGGGAGAAGAATCTGTTCAAATGGTTCTGGAGTGAGTGTGTGAGTGTGTGTGTGTGTGTATGTGTGTGTGTGTGTGTGTGCGTGTGTGTGAGAGAGTGTGTGTGTGTGTGTGTGTGCGTGTGTGTGTGCTCTCATGTTCAGATGCAGGAGTCGGAGCTGCCACAGTCTTCCTGGAGATTCCAGCCCCCCCGATCTGGGAAAAGAACACTTGATGCCATCAAAGGGAAGCAGATTGGATCCAGATGTTCCTGCCTGGTTCTCCATGTATTTAATGAAGGCGCTGGGATGGAGGAGACTTTTTTCATCATTAGTTTTCCCTCCAGATTCTCTTTTCCTGCCCACGAGTCCCTCCTGGTGCCAACAAGAGAGGAGGACAGCAGAGGTCTGAGACTTTCTCTGGGGGGGGGGGAGGTTCCTCCTGGGGGGGGGAGGTTCCTCCTGGGGGGGGCAAAGAAACATTTAGAGCTTTTCTGGATTCCTCACATCCATGAAACGCTGATTAGCTTCAGGACTTTTCGCATCAGCTGACACCTTCATTGCAACTGCAACCAAACTTAATGTTAACCTAAAACATTAATGTATATAATGGTTATAATATACGTTAATATATAATATACGTTAATAGAGAAACCACCAACCACGGAGGGCGTCGCAGACATGAACGACCCTCTTCTCTTCTTCTTGGTTTCTGTCTGAAGGACAAAGATTAAAACTGCAGGATTGAAGGTGAAGAACCTTCTGGACGGAGACACGTTTTTACAGCTGAACGTTGGTTCTGGACCCAACGTTAGTCGTGAAGGACCACATGTGGCCCGGGAGCCGCAGCTTTGATCGGCCAGTCTGAACTGAGAGCAGTTTCTGTGCTTTTTAAGCAAAATTTTCAGAGTAATTTTTCCGTCCAAAATGTAAATTTGTCTGTGATCAGAGCGCTCCTGGACGAGGAAGAGGAGCTGAGCACTTCTACTCTTCATCCTGAACCTGATGCCGAGGAATCGGCCTCCTCGTCGAGTCTGGACTTCCTGTGTAGCCTCGCCGCCTGTGGCGGCATCTGATTTCATCAGCTCTTCGTCAGCTCTTCATCAGCTCTTCATCAGCTCTTCGTCAGCTCGTCAGTCGCTCCAGCTGATCAGATTTTTGTCCCCTTCAACAGAAAAAGTCAAAAGAAAAAGAGTTAATTTAACATGAAATCTTCGAGTAAATGTTTAAAATAAATGTTTCTCTTTTTCAAGGTGTTAAAAAAAACAATTCATAGATTTTTTTTCACTTTTTATCAAAATTCCAAAAAGTAAATCCCCCCCAAAATAAGTGTTTTATTTATTGAGTTGAATTCTGACAAACATCAACTATTATTTAAATATAATGAGAAATTTAATGGTGCCAAAAGTTACGTTGAATTCCGAAAATGGCTCAAATCTGTTCTGAAAATGAAGCTTATTAAAATTACTATTGTTAAACTGCTTGTTAATTTATTGACTGTTCATAAGGAAACATTAATGTCAGGCGTGTTTCGGAAAAATCTCAACATTGATTTAACTGGATTTGACTGGATTGTTGCGCCGTTTTCCTGTTTCAGGCGCGCGTTCGCTGCGTGCACGCGCCGCTCTGAAACTGTTGCGTTTCGGGTTAAAACAGCAAATCTGCTTCTGATTAAAACGACGAAAATAATCCTCACCATTTACTTCTTGTCCAGGCAGGTGTTAGCTAATTACGTCTGGTTTGGCTAATTGCAGCACGTGCTTGCTAGCCCTGGCAGGTGTTAGCTAATGCTAATGTTGTGGCAGCTTGTTGCGATGTTGAAGCAAAATATTGATAAAAATTGTCTGACCTTATTTTATCAAATCCAGTGATGATCCATAATTTACAGGTCAGCTGTGACCTTCACTGTGAAGGTCAGACGCTTCACGACGCGCAGGAAAACTTCTTTTCAGAAATTTGAGTTTTGTTTTTTCCGTCTTTTAGTGCTCAGATTTCAGCGGCTTTCTCAACCTGTCGAGAGATTTCAGTGCCACATAAATCAAAGAATACTTTATAAACCTTGTGAAGCTCCACACACTCACTCACACACACACTCACACACTCACTCACTCACACACACACTCTCACACACTCACTCACTCACTCACACACACTCACACACACACACACACACACACACTCACCCTCTGCATCCTAATCCAGACCACATTTCGCCTCCTTTCTCCTCCCTCTGGAGTTCGTCTGACAATTAATACCATTTTCATTTGAAGCCAAAACAGACAGTTTTTCATACAGAACAAGTAAAAACAGATCCGATAAGTTTCTACAAATGTTTTTCTTGGAAATTGCAGCTTTGCTTCAATCTGCTGAAGTTTGTGGTGCAAATTTTCTTTTAAAAAAAAAAAAATCATTAAGCTTGTTTCTGATCCATTTGGAGAATTTTGTCTTTTAAGTGTTAATTGCTGTTGTCTGTAATTAAAGTTGTTAAATCATTTAACTCAATATGGATTTTTATGAAACCATCTTCCAGTGGGAAGGAATTTTCCTCCCCATTTTACGAAGCGTTAACCATCAAAGACTTTTACTACTTTGACCTTTGATGATGAAGTGACTCAGGTTTGTTAAATCTGAGATTCACATCTGCAAACGGAGGATGGGATCAAATATGCGATGAGATTTAAAGCAGCTGGAACCCAAACGAGAGCAACTGCACATTAAATATTTAGCATTTCAAATGTTGACCCTGGTGGTCCCACAGGGTCGGACCGGACGGCGGGCCGCGCTTCCACCTCCCGACTAATTAGGAGAGCACTTTTATGGCGTCGCTTCAGACGTCCAGATGTGACCATAAAACCAAGAAAAAAGCAGCAGAAACGAGGACAAAAACAAATCAGGATGGAAATCTTTTAATAATCTCACACGCTTCCGGATCAACGGGAACAGATTCCGAGCATCATTACACAAAAATAAAGTTCTTTTGCAAAATAAAGTTGACGGCAACAAAGAGAATCCTCCACAGCGGGGTCAAAGGTCACCTGACAACATGAGGTCAGCTCAATATGAAACATGTGACCCTCGTCATGACTGAACAGGAACCAGGAACCATCACAGATCAATAAACTCTTTCTTTGATCTCTAAACCATCGTTGTAATTTACAAATTCTTACTAATAAAAGTGATTTCAGTTTCTCAAAGTCTTTAACTGGTCACGACGACAGCGGATATTTTCCCCCTAATTCATCTCATAATCGGTGATTATCAGGAACGTGTGTGGAACATCTGGTCGGAACATCAGGAGGTGACGCTTTCCCTCAGAACGCTCCGTTCCACCGTCTCCTGCGGAGTCTCTGCTGGCAGTCTGGCCCCGCCCCCCGGTCCTGGCCCCGCCCCCTCCCCCCCACAGCCCGCGGGAGCGTCTCGTCTCTCCGCGGCCTCGGCGGCGTGCAGCTCCAGCTCCAGCTGCAGCATCAGCTCCTGCAGCTTCTCCGCCTTCCTCAGCTCGTTCTGCTGGATGATGGCGTACAGGTGCTCCGTCAGCTGCTCTTTCACCTCCGTCTTCCTGTGGAGGTCCAGCTTCGAGGTCACGTACTCCGACTCGGCCTTCTCGTAACGCTTCCTGTCAACAAACCCGCCAAAGAGTTTTTGACAGCAAATCCACAATTTGCAGCGGCTCCTCGTTCAGAAACTACCAAAAGATCAGATGGCTGAGTGGGCGGGGCCTCTAAGCAAACGCCACGGAGCTGCGGAACGACCCCGATGACTCCGCCCACTGATGTGCGTGGTAAATTCAGAGCAGACCAGACAGCGGAGCGAGTGTCACCACTGACTGAACGTCTGAGGTGTCACACAGGGCGGGGCCACCTGCACACCCAAAGGTGCTGCTGGGAAATCCGACTTTATTTAGCTTTTGTCTGGAGGAAATCGAACTTTAGCACGTGACTGAAGTTCTAACCGGTCTGAGCAGGACTGTCCGCTGATGCCCAGGACGTCCTGCAGGGGGCAGTGTGCTGAACACCACCGCCATCAATCCCTCCAGAGATCCCAGTCAGGCACTCACTGGTCTGACTGGTTCCCTCAGAGATTCGACCAATCTGCCTGGACACTCTCACGCCTGTACCTGGCAGCAGAGTAGTCCCAGCTGGCCTCCTCGATCCGATCCCTCAGGATGCTGATGTCACTGGACACCATGTCGTCCAGAGCCTGCAGCTCCTTCTGGATTCTCTTCAGCTTCACGGCTTCTTCCTGAGTCTGCTTTGACCTGCAGACATGAACACGTGTGATCCTGGGGAGTGCAGAGAAGCAGGGCCGCGGCCGTCGCCATTACTTCTCTGCGATTGTTTTAGCCAGCAGCGCTTTGGTTCGTTTGTTCCTCTCTTCTATCATCTTCTGTTCGTGCTGCAGCTGCTCCAGACGCGTCTTCTCTCGTCTGTGCCCAGAAAGACAGAAATGACACAAACGTTTAAAGAAATAAAACACCCCAAATCCATTAAATTTGCCTGCTAACTCTCATACTAACACTTCCACCTCCTCTTTGTCCAGTTCTTTCACGTCCGGGTTCGTCCCCTCCGCAGGCGGCTGATGGTGTTCGATCACATCGGAAGCTTTCAGCTGATCCACCTCTTTCACGACCAGAACTGAGGTCGAATCGCCCAGAATTTCGCTCGGCGGCGGTTTGGCGAGCTGTTGCTCCGGCTGCAGGGCGCTGGAGGCGGCCGTGTGGTTGTTCTGAGCGGCGAGCTGCAAGGCTTTCTCCCGCTGGACCTGCTGCCTGCTGCGGCTGGAGGGAGCCGGTCTCCGCCCGCGGGCTGCCGCTGCGGGCACCGCCGAGTCTAAACGGACGTGCGGAGGTGCACAGTTTGCGGATTTTAATGGACAAAATACATTTCCAACTTACAGGAAGTGAACTCAGAGGGCAACTTGGCGATATAAAAGGCTACCTTTGTGTTGAATCTTTCGGAGCTCCTCATCAGAAAAACCGGCCCAGCTGCTCATTTTCCCGGTTTATAGTCCTGATAAACATCAGCACAACGACGCAAACACGAATCCAATAAAGGAGAAAATCATCGTGAAACCGGGAAAATGCTGTAAGAAACTCTGGACGCCGCCGCCATCTTTGTTTATTCCTGCCACGTACAGGACCCCAACAGGACCAAGGGAGCCTACAGATATCGCCTGAATTTAAATAAATTTAAAAAAAATATATTAGAAATTAAATAATAATGAATCCAAACAATTACAATAACATTAAATTATTTATTTAAATGTTACATATATATTGAATCTTTGATTGATCAAAGCTGTGAAATTTATCTCTGAAACAAAGTTATACACTAAATACAAACTGGAGGTCTGCATTGCCTACCAACCAAAGTAGCGTTGATTAGGTTTAGGTGTTTGAGTAACCATATAGTAACCATATATCCAGGTATGTTAATGAAGAAGGAAAAGATCATACGAGAGCATATTTAGCGGAGCCTGAGGGGAAGACTCAGTGCTAATGGACCACATCCACCCAGCTGTGCTCAGCAGCAGTATCAGTCAAGGGTGTGTGTTCATGTCACCCAATACCTCACGTTCAGTCCTTTTAACCTCGGCAGCACAACACAGCAACAATGACCTTGGCTTGGTCACTAATAAAAATGTCTTTCACATCTTTTTTGCATCTGGGGACCAATTATGTGCAAGTTATAAGGCAAAAACACCTCAGGAGGGCATAAATCCCAAAGCAGAGTGGAGACAGGGCCAGACATGGCGGCCAGATGGCAGAGGGACACTGTAGCAACCTTAAGATGGGACGGCCTTGGACCCCTGACCAGGAAGTACTGGAGGGGACCACGTGACTCGTTACTGAGGTGACCCAGAGGTGCACATGTAGAGTTTAGAGGTGGGGGAGGTGTAACCATCCCCTGTCGGCCTGTTCACTATGTCAGATCTGGTATCCACATGTGGAGACATGTCCTCTGAGACTCAGAGGAAGTTCTGTCCCACTTTAATACATGAATGGACTGGGACATTATACCGGGACAGAGGACTCATGGGCTGGTTATACTGGGACAGAGGACTCGTGGGCTGGTTATACTGGGACAGAGGACTCATGGGCTGGTTATACTGGGACAGAGGACTCATGGGCTGGTTATACTGGGACAGGGGACTCATGGGCTGGTTATACTGGGACAGGGGACTCGTGGGCTGGTCATACCGGGACAGAGGACTCGTGGGCTGGTTATACTGGGACAGGGGACTCATGGGCTGGTTATACTGGGACAGGGGACTCGTGGGCTGGTCATACCGGGACAGAGGACTCGTGGGCTGGTTATACTGGGACAGAGGATTCGTGGGCTGGTTATACTGGGAACCTTCCATCATCTGGGCAGCGAGAAGGTCCTCCTGAGTGTCCCGCTGCTCTCGTGGACGCCGTGTGATTCCTCTGCGTCATGAGAGCTTTGAAACATTCAACGTTTCTGTCAGTAGTTGTTCTGAAAGCCTGAGTAGTTCTGCTACATGAGCCGGACTCCTGATTGGCTGACGACAGGCGTGTTTTTCTGCCGGGGTGACCTCGCGTGAACCCCATCAAACGGCGAATAGAAGTTGGGCTCTCAGTAAGTGATCACATATGAAGACAACGGATTCATTAGGCGTCGGTCTTTGGCCCGATTCCTGGTACCAGAGCTCGGCGACGTCTGGCAGAAGCTCATTAGGGGGGAGAAGCGGCCTCGTTCGCTGGCGAATGTGGAAACCTTGAAACAGTCCGGAATCTTAATCAAATTATTTTTAGCTAAGGCATATTTAATCGGCTGTTGTTTTATTCATTATCCATTCCACGGATTTATTGTGGCTCTGGCGGCTTCGCCGTCTCTCATCTTGGCCGTTTCCCATAGTTCACCACATCTGGTCCCAATCAGAGGGGGGGTTGTGTGCCTATTAGCACGCGCTTTGGCAGCGTTTCACCCTGAGCAGCAGAGCTTCATCTCGTCTCCGCGGGACTTTCTGGTAGCCTCCTGTTGGGCACAGGCCACGCCCCCTTTTACCTCTTTATTTCAGGAGGCCACGAAACAAGCAGCAGAGTAATTTTGGTTATTTTTATGGCGGCGCTGGAGGTCAGAGGCCCCCTGCTGGGAGCTGAGCTTTACGATGATTCAACGTTAATCACAAAAAAGGCCGTTGGTGTTTTCACACGTCCAACCGCCATTAATACGCTGATGCTTCACGTTGAAAGGGACGAACGCGCGAATCCAACAGCACGAAGTCTGGAACAAACCTTCCAGCAACACAAACGTGCTGAAAAGCTTTGATGTTTTAATGTGGCCATTCTGCAGTTTGGAAATCGCCCCACTTAAAACCAAACTTTGGGCTTTTTCAGAAAACATCTTTCCATAAGAAAATTGATCTTTCTCAAACGCTGCCAAAATCCACATGTGGAAAAAGGTTTTACGGCCATTTTGAGAAGATGTGAAGAACTGAGGAGGAACTCTGAATCCTGAGCTTCAAACCTGAAATCTGACCTTAAAACAGCAGATAATCAGATTCTGACAGTCTTCATTTTTCAGGCAAGTTGAAGGAAGAAACTTCTGAACCGGAGACGACGACCCAGGAACGAAGCTCAGGGAGCAGAACAGCCAGGATGGAGAAACACTCGGACCAAACACACACACACACACACACACACACACACACACACACACACGCACACACACACACACACACACACACACACACACACACACACACACACACACAGTGTGGAGTTAATCAGAACCAGAGACAAAGTTGCTGATTTCTTCCCTCAGAAACCGCCTCCATATTTTCTGGACCAGATTCTGAAGCGCTGAGATGATTTTGCTCCGGGTGACAGATTCCTGAGCAGCCTCGTGCAGCCGCAGCAGAGCAGCTGATACTGGTGAGACTGGGAACGCTGGTGGGAACCAGCCATGAGGATGAGTGAAGTCCCAGAGACTCAGGAAGCTGATCAGGCCCATCGGAGCAGCAGAAAACTCTTCTGTCGGCTTCAACCTACGTCTGAAACCGTCAATTAAAATTTAATCAGCACAAAATCCCATCAAACGTGACCTTTGACCCAGAAGGAAAGTCGTTATTGACCCCGGCGAGGAAGTGTTTGTCATTCTCAGACGTTAGCGAGGCGACAGTCCCGTTAACGCCATCAAACATCTGGCTTGTGTCAGGACTGGTATGTGTTGCTGGTTCCTCTGGACTCACACCAGTAAAACTGGTTTTTGCTTTTTATTGGGAGGTGCTGGAACATCATGAAGGTCTGAGGTGGAAATCCCTCAAGTCTGAAGGAGAGTCAGACTGGTCAGCACCATTAAACCGGACCTGAAGGAGAGTCAGACTGGTCAGCACCATTAAACCGGACCTGAAGGAGAGTCAGACTGGTCAGCACCATTAAACCGGACCTGAAGGAGAGTCAGACTGGTCAGCACCATTAAACCGGACCTGAAGGAGAGTCAGACTGGTCAGCACCATTAAACCGGACCTGAAGGAGAGTCAGACTGGTCAGCACCATTAAACCGGACCTGAAGGACAGTCAGACTGGTCAGCACCATTAAACCGGACCTGAAGGAGAGTCAGACTGGTCAGCACCATTAAACCGGACCTGAAGGAGAGTCAGACTGGTCAGCACCATTAAACCGGACCTGAAGGAGAGTCAGACTGTTCAGCACCAGCTGGTGTGAGGAGAACCATTTACGATCACCATAGCAACCAGGTCAGCCTTCCATCCATAGCTACAGTAAATGTGTGGCTGGTTGGTCACCTGTGCAACAGCGGCACAGGTGAGACACATGAACGTCCCGTTAGTTTCCTGTCACGTGTCCTGACGCCGGGCTCATCTGAGGCTAGTTTCTGTTATTACACGAACAGCCAGCAGGGGGCGACAGAAATGAGAAAGTGCATTTTTAATCTGTTGGTACCGAATGCTAACGGTGCCTGTTGCCCTTGAGCATGGCTCTCTGTCTGTGTCTGAACCCTCAACCATCAGCATGTGGTTGTAATTACACCTTTATAAGCAGCAGCGGTGACAGAGGGGCTCTGGCACAGAATCATGGCAGCCTTAACGGGCACCCCCTCGCCACCCTCAGCACCCCGCCACACCCACCTGCACCCAAAATAGTTTAATGAGGCGCTTTTTAATACCTTTATTACAGCAGAACCTGGCGCCCCCCCCCCCCCCCCCCAGGACCCTGGTCCCCTGGACTCTACATTTAAAGGCTGTGCTGTTTAATCGTGCTCACTTTAAACGCGTCCTGCTGCCTGTTTCTCCTGCATACACACATTCATCATGCACAGCTGTGTAATCAGGCATCCTCCGGGGCGGCGATTTACTACCTGGGACTATTTTATTAGTTTAATTGCACATTTACGGTCATTCTTCTCGGAGGAAAACAGGGAGAAAAGTGCTGCTTGTGTGTTTTTGCAGAGGCAGCCAAACCTTGTTTTATTTTATGACCCAGAGAAAAAGATGTTGCTTTATTTCACGAGCGGCCTCGAGGTTTCCTTAATGTGTTGGAGCACAAAGGGCGTGTCCGTGAGGAGGAGGCCTTCAATGCTCCGTTTTGGTTGTTTGGTTTGTTCTCTTTAAATTTCCACCAGCCTGACGAAGGAAACAATTACTCACCACAAAGTGGATGGATGGATGGATGATGGATGGGTGGATGATGGATGGATGATGGATGGATGATAGATGGATGGATGGATGGATGGATGATGGATGGATGGATGATGGATGGGTGGATGATGGATGGATGATGGATGGATGATAGATGGATGATGGATGGATGGATGATGGATGGATGGATGATGGATGGGTGGATGATGGATGGATGATGGATGGATGATAGATGGATGGATGGATGGATGGATGATGGATGGATGGATGGATGGATGGATGATGGATGGATGGATGGATTATAGATGGATGGATGATGGATGGATGGATTATAGATGGATGATAGATGGATGGATGATGGATGGATGGATTATAGATGGATGGATGATGGATGATGGATGATGGATGATGGATGGATGATGGATGATGGATGATGGATGATGGATGATGGATGGATGGATGGATGGATGATGGATGGATGATGGATGGATGGATGATGGATGGATGGATGATGGTGGATGGATGGATGGATGGATGATGGATGGATGGATGGATGGGTGATGGATGATAGATGGATGGATGATGGATGGATGGATGGATGGATGATGGATGGATGGATGATGGTGGATGGATGGATGGATGGATGATGGTGGATGGATGGATGGATGGATGATGGATGGATGGATGGATGGGTGGATGGATGGATGGATGGATGATGGATGGATGGATGATGGTGGATGGATGGATGGATGGATGATGGTGGATGGATGGATGGATGGATGATGGATGGATGGATGATGGATGGATGGATGGATGGGTGGCCTCAGCAGGGGGGTCAGTGAAGGCCTCGGGGGGGGGTCAGTGAAGGCCTGGGGGGGGGTCAGTGAAGGCCTGGGGGGGGTCAGTGAAGGCCTCGGGGGGGGGGGGGTCAGTGAAGGCCTGGGGGGGGGGCTGTTTTTATGAGCGAAGCTGTGAAATATGACTATACTCATGGTTGCTATGGCTACATGAGGTGGGGACATGGGACCGGCACCGGCGCCGGAGCCCATCGGGCTGATGTGAACACACTTGTGGCCACGAGGACGGCGGCTCGGTGAGCGGCGCCATAAACGGCCCGTTCAACCACCATGTTCAGCCTCCTTTTACAGCTTCTCACTATATTTAGAGCGTTAAAACCCCGACACACACGGATGGAAATTCCCTGTCAACATGTGTGTGTGTGTGTGTGTGCGTGTGCGTGTGTGTGTGTGAGTGTGTGTATCCATGTGTGTGTGAGTGTGTGTGTGTGTGTGTGTGCGTGTGCGTGTGTGTGTATCCGTGTGTGTGCGTGTGTGTGTGTATCCGTGTGTGTGTGTGTGTGTGCGTGTATCCATGTATCCATGTGTGCGTGTGTGTGTATGTGTGTGTGTGTGCGTGTGCGTATGTGTGTGTGTGTGTATCCGTATGTGTGTGTGCGAGTGTGTGTGTGTATCCGTGTATCCGTGTGTGTGTGTGTGAGTGTGTGTGTGTATGTGTGTGTGTGTGTGTGTGTGTATCCGTGAGTGTGTGTGCGTGTGTATGTGTGTGTATCCGTGTGTGTGTGTGTGTGTGCGTGTGTGTGTGTGTGTGTGCGTGTGTGTGCGTGCGTGTGTGTGTGTGTGTGTGTGTGTGTATCCGTGTACGTGTGTGTGCATGCAAATGTCTCCTAAACTCTCTCATGTTCTCGTTCACAACACAAACGGGACGTTTGGACGTGCGAGCGAGCGATGTTGTTCATTGTTGTTCATTGTTGTTCATTGTCACATGACATCAGCAGCAGGGCGAGGAAGGCTCCGCCTCCTCCGCTGGCCCCGCCCCCATCACACATCTTGCCTGCAGATGTGGTGAAACCACAAACACTTCAAAGTGCCTCCCTCAGACCGGCAACGTTCCCTGACGCCAACTGTAAATGTCCTGGATGCCGCGCACGGAAAATATGAACCGCCGGCTGAAAGTGAAGCGTCATGGCGGCGAGGCGGCGAGGCGGCGTGGGGGCGAGGGGGCGGGGCCAGACAGCCGTGCACGCCGGCGGAGCTGCCGCAGGAACACGCAGGGTCGCGGTTGGTTGTCTGGAACCTCGCGCCCACGTCAGACCTTCACCTGCAGGAGAACCAAACAACCTTCTGCTGTGATGGATGTCGGCCTGATTGTGTTTGGAGAAAAAGATCTCAAGGCCCCGTCAGCTTGGTTAACATAATGATGTAATTGGCCCCGGGCCCCTAAAGACCTCCCCCGGCCCCCCACCACAGACGTCCTCTTTTGTCATTTTCTCATTATCCTGATTGGTTGTGATAACATCCCACACAGCAGCCGACGCTCCGCAGCCTGGACCGAACATGGGCCCAGGCCTCAGCGCCAGCCGGCGGGGCTCCGCCCAGCGTTTCCATGTCGGTTCTGATTCTGGGAAACTTGATCCAGTCGCCTCATGTTTTCCATAAATGGCTGCAGTTTAATCATCGCACTTCCTGTCCCGGCTGCAGCTCCTGGGATGATGCTCCGGCACAAACTGGTCCGGGCTGCGTGATCAGAGAGCTCGCCGCCGTCGTTCTTCATGGAAAATCCAGTGCGTTGCTCCCCCGTCCCAGAGAGACTTCTGGGGAGGGGGGAAATCTGGGGGGGGGGGGGGCATGGCAACATCTCTGAATCCACATCAGGGGAACTCTGACCTCCAGCAGAGAAACCAAAATAAAAAATCCCCCTTCTGCTGCCAAGCCAGCGCAGCAGGAAGGGGGGGGGCGCTGGGGGAGCTGGGGGGGCGCCGGGGGAGGGGGGGCTCTTCGCTCCAGATGGATGTTTTTGTGACAGCTCAAAGCGTTTGTTCTATGGAAATGAGAGGACATTGCTTCAATCTGCAGTTGTTGATTCTCACGATGACGCTGGAGGCTTAGACCAGGACCGCCTCCACCGGGGGAGGGGGGCGTGGGGGGGGGCGAGGAACGGACCGTGTTTTCACTCCGCCGGCGCTGCATGCATGTGCACGACAACACGCTCGGGTCAGTTTGTGACCACGATGATTCATTTGAAACACAGAACGTTTCCATGAGCGTCAGCAGGCCCGTTTCAGCAGAACCGCTTCTGACTGCTGAGGTTCTGCTGATCGGCGCCGCTCCAAACACACTCGGGCTGTGAGCCGGTCCAGTCAAGCAATCGAGGGAAATTAAATCAAATAAGAACCAAAGAAAATGTAAATAATTCCCTTCAAATGAGAAACGCAATGTTTGACGGCAGCATGGAGAAGTGTGTTTATGCTCCGTTGTCATGGTTACCAGAGAGTCAATCACGGGTTTTCCAGGTTACCCATAATGCACCAGTGTACCCGTGATCACAGTCATTTACAATAATAGTTCTGATGCGTTTCAGTGTTTGTGTAATTACTGTGGCTGCCAGCAGGGGGAGACAGACACACAAATACATCTGCGGCTAAAAGCCCAAAACTGGTCGTGAACGTGTGAACAGTCCTTGTTTTAACTCCTCACAGCTATAATGAAGGTTTCTGAAACCCGGAGCCGTTTTGTTCCCTCGTATGAGAAAATATCCGATTAATCTGATTATTGGATCCTTAATAAAATGACTTTTTAAATGGCAGCTGCTCTGAAACCAGACGTAAAACTGGAAAATCGGAGGGTTGGAAAGACAGAAAACCGCATGTACAACTACAGCCGTGAGTGACTGCACACACACACACACACACGCACACACACGGTCTGAATAATAAAGTGTTGGCATCAAACCACGTCTTATTGCAACAGCGAACTCCCACTGGCAGAAATGAATCCTGCCTCTCTGAGATCAAGGGACAGGAAGTAGCCGCCGCTGGGGGCCGAGGCGCTCAGGTCCCGGCAGATTTACTGGAGCAGCTAATGGCTCCAGCAGCACGGCCTGGTCCTCGGGCCTCGTCTCACCAACACAGACGGGAACAGCTAAATGAAGCACGTTGGCTTTGTAGGCAGTGGTCAAGGTCAGGGTCAAGGTCAGGGTCAAGGTCAGGGTCAAGGTCAGGGTCAGGGTCAAGGACACGGCTGTGGTTTCAGGACACAATAAAGTTTTGTGTTATATGGATTTCAGTCCAAAACTTCGGGTATTTAGGTAAAGGTGAGAGTAAAGGCTGTTTAGATGACCTTCAGCAGGGTTCAAAGGTCACCGAGTCCTCCATCATGACCCCAATGAAACAAACTCTTGAGATGTTTTGCTCTGTTCTGCTGAGGGAACGTGAAAACATCTTCTCCGTCCTCCGAAGCTCCGTCCTGCAGCTCGTCTGACTCACGTAGGAAAAAAGAAGAACAAAATGAAAGGAGTGGCTGGAAAAACGACCGGGCAGGGCGCCACGTGCACGTGCACGTGCCAGCATTTTCAGCTCGCCATCAGGAGGGATGCGAAATTCCACGGGCGCCGCGTGTTGACACGACAACGAGGGCTTCGGTGTGTTCGTGTTAAAAGAACGCCGTGCTAGCTCTGGCCTAGCTACGGCTAACCTTGGAGTTGCTTTCATCTCAGCGATCAGCTGTCAGGAAGCTTTGATGTCCTTCCGACAAACTGAATTCCAAAATAATTCAGTAACCAACACGATTGAGAGACCTTTGGAAGGGAAGGTGGAACATTCTTCTTGTTATTTATGAGGTTTTCCTGCTCCAGGAAGTAAAAGAAGCGGCAACGTTAATGATGGCGTTGTCTGACAGCTGTGCGCGGAGGGAGGGCGGAGCCTAAAAAGGCCCGAGGTCAGCTGATTGTGTCTGGAGATCCCTTCTGTGATTTACTGTGAGAAGATCGGATTCATCTGGTCCGGATTCTCCTCGCCGCTGAGAAGCTCCGCCCCCTCGCTGATCAGTCTGGCGGATGATGGTTTCTGGGTTTGTTTCTGACCCGGTCGGGCGTCCGACCCGCACGGACCCAAACGTTCCTCCTCTCACAGCTCCTCGACTCAAAGCTCTGCTGACTTGACTCGACAAATTAGTGTAACTTCAGCTAATGTGTTCAAACGACGGCCGAGCGGCTCAGAACGATTAGAAATGATGGTTCTGAGTGTCGGCGGCACTAATCACTCGTGAAAAGGTGACGGCACATTTGGCTGCTATTTGCTGAGCGTGTGTGTGTGTGTGTGTGTGTGTGTGTGTGTGTGTGTGTGTGTGTGTGTGTGTGTAGCTGTAACTCAAACAGGATGTGGATCATGTGTTTGCTGTGTTCACATCTCAGAAGAGTCGTGACAGGCGGGAGCCCAGCCTGGAGCCTGGAGCCCAGCCTGGAGCCTGGAGCCCAGCCTGGAGTCCAGCCTGGAGCCTGGAGTCCAGCCTGGAGTCCAGCCTGGAGCCTGGAGTCCAGCCTGGAGTCCAGCCTGGAGCCTGGAGTCCAGCCTGGAGCCCAGCCTGGAGCCTGGAGCCCAGCCTGGAGCCTGGAGCCCAGCCTGGAGCCTGGATTCCAGCCTGGAGTCCAGCCTGGAGCCTGGAGTCCAGCCTGGAGTCCAGCCTGGAGCCTGGAGTCCAGCCTGGAGTCCAGCCTGGAGCCCAGCCTGGAGCCTGGAGCCCAGCCTGGAGCCTGGATTCCAGCCTGGAGTCCAGCCTGGAGCCTGGAGTCCAGCCTGGAGTCCAGCCTAGAGCCTGGAGTCCAGCCTGGAGTCCAGCCTGGAGCGCAGCCTGGAGCCCAGCCTGGAGTCCAGCCTGGAACCTCGAGCCCAGCCTGGAGCCTGGATCCCATCCTGAAGCCCAGCCTGGAGCCCAGCCTGGAGCCCATCCTGGAGCCTGGAGCCCATCCTGGAGCCCAGCCTGGAGCCCAGCCTGGAGCCCAGCCTGGAGCCCAGCCTGGAGCCCAGCTTAGATCCCAGCCTGAAGCCTGGAGTCCAGCCTGGAGCCCAGCCTGGAGTCTGGAGCCCAGCCTGGAGCCTGGAGCCCATCCTGAAGCCCAGCCTGGAGCCCAGCCTGGAGCCTGGAGCCCATCCTGGAGCCCAGCCTGGAGCCCAGCCTGGAGCCCAGCTTAGATCCAAGCCTGAAGCCTGGAGTCCAGCCTGGAGCCCAGCCTGGAGTCTGGAGTCCAGCCTGGAGTCCAGCCTGGAGCCTGGAGCCCAGCCTGGAGCCCAGCCTGGAGCCTGGAGCCCAGCCTGGAGCCTGGAGCCCATCCTGAAGCCCAGCCTGGAGCCCAGCCTGGAGCCTGGAGCCCATCCTGGAGCCCAGTCTGGAGCCTGGAGCCCAGCCTGGAGCCCAGCTTGAAGCCCAGCTTAGATCCCAGCCTGAAGCCTGGAGCCCAGCCTGGAGCTCCTGAGCTCCTCTTGTTGGTGCCCGCCGCCCCACTGACAAACTCTCCTTTCACGGGCGCTCGGGGAGGAACGCCTCCACGCCGCTGCCGTCCAGCGCTCACACACGCAACTGCGCATATTTGAGGTGACTCCTGGATGTGTTTTAGGCAGACAACATGTGACAGGTCTGAACTGAAGCCAGGGCAGATATGAAAGCAGGCAGTGTCTGTCAAAACCAGGAAGTAATCAAGGCCCGGTCCACCTCGGGGCCCAGCTGAAAGTCATTAACCCCAAACAATGTGCTGCTTCTAATGTTAGTCTGAAATAATAACGGCAATAATACTTAGGAGAATTATCAGAACCATTTCAGAGGATCTCCATTACGCTCTGCATCGCTGTGGAAGATTGCAGACGCTCAGAGCCTGGCGTGGACGAGAGCCCTGGAAGGGAACCGGTTAGCATTTACGCTAACATCTTGATTACAGTCCTGCGACGGAGTCGGCTCTAATCCTTCAGACTTTGCTCGGAACATCGGATGAAAGAATTACAGATGGACAAAAACGTAAAACACAAAAACCACAAGTCATCAGGCAGAAATGAAAAGAGACGGGAGGGGAAGCGAACCAGAAACCAGCCTTGATGTTAGCGCCGTAGCTACACCTTTATCCACCGTTAGCATGGACGCCGACGGCAGTGAAGAGAATCAACACGGGCAGAAATGACTCACATCCACAGATTGTTACACGCTTTTCACCAGTTTTAACCAGTTTTAGTGCTTTCTGCTGTTCGGAGTTGAGCAGGCAGAAACCTCTGAGCGGACCCACAGAAATAATGAGCCCACACAGATGAATAGAAAAGTCTTAATACGCAACATTAGAGTCAAAAGTATAAAACAGGCGTCGATGAACGACGCTGAAAATAAATAAAATCACGCATCACACCAGGGGGACAAGGTCCAGCCGGAGCTGCGGTGCTGCAGCCCGCCACCAGGGGGACACCGATTCAGCTCTTTCTGTCTCTCGTCCACAAACGTCTCGTCCCTCGTTCGCTACCTTCAGACAGGACGGAGCTTTGGCTCGTAGACCAACGACTTCACTCTTCACTCGTCCCAAAATATTCTGGCAGCTGATTAATCAGGTGAATCACGGGATTCGGAGATTTTCGTGTTGTTCCCGATCCCGACAACGACTACTTGATGGCGATCATCCAGACGGGCATGATGGAGTCAGGGAAGCCATCTTGGCGCTGGATGGCGAGGACCTCCAAGCCCGCCTTGGCAATGATGCTCCTCATGATGTCGAGGTGGCGGCTGATGCTGCTGTCCAGGGGGTCCAGCTTGCAGCCCTGCCGGGCCATGTTGTCCTTGATCACCATGACCCCGTTTGGACGCAGACTCCTCTTGCAGCGAATCAGGAAGTCCAGCAGGTCTTTATCTGTCAGGTGACCTGAAAACACACCAGAGAAAACTGAGTCCAGGTCCAGGAACCCCGGGAATGATAAAAACTACCAGCGCTCACTGTCTGAAGCTTCCCGAAGAGGCTAACGGAGGCCGGTCGTTAGCCTGCTAAACGATCTCAAATGGATGTTATTGTTAAACAATAACATGCTGTTATTAGCATTAGCGTCTTCGAGAAGCTAAGGCAGCGGTGAGTCCTGATGCTAACGTCGGTACGTACACGCCACCCACTGCATCCAGACGACGTCGTACTTGTTTTTCGGAGGCGTGAACTCCTGCAGATTGTAGCAGTAGTACGTCTCGATGCGGTCGGCGTCGTCGCCCAGGTACTCCTCGTGCGCGTGTAACAGGAAGTGTTCCATCATGTCGGCCATCTCCATTTTCTCAAAGACAGGAAGTAGCACGCCCTTGGTGACGCGTCCGATGCCAGAGCCACAGTCCAGGGCGCAGTGAGTCCCGGCCTTCCCGGGACCCTGCAGGTTAAAACATCGCATCAATAACCCGAGCCGGGACCGATGAAGTCATGTGACCTTCGGTAGTGCGTGAAGGCGCGGTCGGCTGGAAACGGACCACGTTTAAAGATCAGGCACGTTGGCTCTGGCCTGTGGGTCCCCTCAGGGGTCCCTGGACAGGAGCCTTCCCAGGGGGCCCAACCTCACCTCAGCGAGCTGCTCTCGTGTTTCCTTCCATCATTTGTATTCCGAGCTCACTGCGGCCCCTCCCCCAGCAGGGGCCCCTCCCCCACCAGGGGCCCCTCCCCCCCAGGGGCCCCTCGCTGGGGCTGCCTGAGCAATGGGGCCCCGAGGAGACCTTTGGCGGTCCCTCACAATTGCTGCCACATTGTTCCGAGCGCACGGAGCGACTTCAATCTGCATGAATTCGGAATCGTTTCCTGAAAAGGGTGAAACTGGAGTCGCGGCTGGGAGGAAGCCGACCTGCTGGGGGAGCCGCTGATGGACAGGAGTCGAGGCCCAGCAGATCTGGCTCGGACCTTCACAGGTTCTCCAAACTGGTTCTCCACTGGGTTAGGGTGAGCTTTGTGAAGGTCTCAGACCTGAAGTTCTCAGCTCTGGTGTCTGAGCTTCAGCTGGATCATCTCAGCTGGACCCAGAAACGTGTCCAGAGGTCCTGGACGCTAGTTCTGGTTCTGGCACCAGGCCGCCGAGCAACATCTGAGCGTATGGGACAAATGTTCACACCTTCACGTCAGGTTCTTTTTTTAACTTTGGGACCCTCACAGCTCTTCTGTTTACGTCTATAAGTAGCCGCTCAGCCGGCGTCAACGCTGCGTTTCTATTTCGAGCTCCTGTATCAGATCTCCAGCCTGAACTGGACCTCCTGAAACAGCAGCTTTAATTCTGTAGCTTCTGAAAAGCTCCCAGAAGAATCTTTGTACACATGCAGAGACTAAAGAGGAAGGTGGATCGGGGGTCAAGACCAACTACAGGAGGAGAGGAACCAGTTCCAGGTCTCAGAGCACCTGAGTCCACACACACGTCTGACACACACACACACACACACACACACACACACACACGTCTCACACACACACACACGTCTCACACACCCACACACGTCTCACACACACACACACACACACACACACACACACACACACACACACACAGGTCACTCGCAGGTTCTTTGGCTGAGGACTTGAATGACATCTCCTCACTCACCACAAACCTCTTCAGAAACTCCCGGGAACCCTCCAGATCGATGTTGGATATTTCCACGAAGTCTCCCATCATGCCCTCCTCGGAGGCGGGGACGTCCTCGTAGAACTGCTGCGCTCTGTAGTAGAACTGCTTCTCTCCGTTGATGTACTCGCAGGTGACGGGGAACAGTTTCACTGTCACGACACACAACACACACCAGCGTTGACATCCCCAACCAAAACCTGAACCCACCCGCTCAGCCCGTCGCCATGGTTACGGCTGTGTTTATGGACGACGGGGACATCAATGAGACCAGAGGTGGGACCTCAAAATCAGGCTCGTTAAACGCAGAAGTTTAATCGGCCGGCTGATCCGCAGCCATGATGTCACAGCAGCTGCGTTAGCCTAGCGCAGCGTTAGCCTAGCGCAGCATTAGCCTAGCGCAGCATTAGCCTAGCGCAGCATTAGCCTGCGAGCTCCTCAACACCCAAAGGAAACGTCAAAACTGCTCGTTTGATGGATTCTTTGAACTTTTGGGTCACCGTCAACACTGAGCAGCCATAAATCAGGCAGAAAAGGTTCTGTTGAACCGGTACCGAACGTCGGGTGTAACATATCTGACCCAGTCGCTGCCACCGGCCGGAATAAACCCTGAAGAATGAGCTCAACATGTCGGAGGGCTTAGGTGACACATTCCAGGCATGAGTGGGGGGGGGGGGGGGGGCATGGGGGGGGCAGCTGGAGCTGGAGCTCCTTCTGCAGATTAACAAAGTCCTGTTCTGGTTCTGGTCCGGTGATCCTGTTGGCCACCGTTGTTCGGAATATTGCGTTTAGACCCTCGAGCAGCTCCGGTTCTTGGCGGAGCAGATCCTCCTCAGGGTGGCTGGAGCGCCCCCCCTCACCTGAGTGACCCGTCACCTCACCTGCAGCCCACCATCATCCCTGGTCCAACCATCATCCCTGGTCCAACCATCATCCCTGGTCCAACCATCATCCCAGTCCTCCACCATCTCTGTTCTTCCCTATTTGGGTTTCTGAACTTCTACCTTCTGAAGGGGCTCATTTCATGACGGGTTCATGCACCGACGCCACCACACACGTCCGTTAGGAACGCCGTGGAACACTAGCGGGACGTTGTCCCATCACAACACCGAAGCCTGAACTCTCCCGGGGTCAGAGGTCAACAGCCTGTAAAGCTCCCGTCTGCCAGGTGGACCTGCGCTCATACCCAAAGGGATCTTCTCCATCAGGTACAGGTAGCTGGCGAAGAACTCGCTCCTCAGCGTGTGGTGCAGGTGGAAGGACATGCTGTGGCGGCACATGCTGTCGTCCGTCTCCTTCCAGCGGTCCCGGAACGCCTGGTGCGCCGCCTTGTACATGACGTTTGGAGACGAGGCGCCGTCATCGTCCGCTGGAGCCTCCATGGCGTCTGGGCAGGACCTCCGAGGGTGCCGGGAGAGGAGAGCCGAGCGGGACGCCGTTTCCCCGCGCTCTGCTATATCCGTCTGCCTCAGCACGCCTTCGGCCGGTCACCTGCTGGGGGCGGCGGAGCAGTGGGGGAGGGGGCGGGGCCACGAATGTCCGGGCCGTCTTTAAAATTAGCAACATGTTTGGTTGAAGCCCGGCGGCCGTTCGGGCAGGAACGCGGCCTCGGTTACATCATCCCCACGCTTGAAGGTCACAGCAGCTTCGTTCTTGGGTCGCCATGACAACCGTTGGCCCCATCAGTCGCTTCCTTCCTGTCCGGGCCGACATGAGCGGTGACACGGCTGCTGGGGGGGCGGAGCTTATCTGGCTCACAGCAGGAAGACGCAAACCTTTAACGGTTTATTTTAACGGTTTATTTTAACGGTTTATTTTAACGGTTTATTTCACCTAAAGACGAGAACGGCGGTCAGACAGCGCACGAACCAGCCCGATGGCTGTCAGAGCGCTGGAACAGAACCAGACCAGAACTGGACTGTGTAATGCTGCATTCTTGAGCTGAAGTATAAATAGTCCAAGTTGAAGACGGTATCGTGTTGCCTGACAAGCTGCCCCGTCTTCACAGATCGTGTTTCACCTGCGCTCATGTTCACCTTTCCATCAGCCAGCCGGCGTCTTCAGAGCAGAGACACGTTAGCAGCTCGTCCCCGGAGGACGGGAACAGTTTGGACTCTTCTGTCTCACTCGTTTAGCGGCGCTGATGACGAATCTGCATGAGACAAGAACATGAACTGGACCTTCTCACCGGGGAACTGCGTCACCGCGAGGAAAAACATTCCTCACGTGACCTTTGGTGACCTCTGCAGGAGCGTTGGGAGGCTCCAGGGTTAGCGTTAGCGTTAGCATCACAGAGGAACCCGTATGTGAAACCAGTACAGTGTTCACAGGAAGCCCTCAACATGTGGCTTCCTGTG
>JAPVLW010000055.1:60000-112500 GCA_027382335.1 Takifugu ocellatus | reverse complement strand
TCTACTCTTCCTCCCTTCCTCCCTCCCTTCCTCCCTCCCTCTCTTCCTCCCTCCCTCCCTTCCTCTCTTCCTCCCTCCCTCCCTTCCTCTCTTCCTCCCTCCCTCCCTCCCTTCCTCTCTTCCTCCCTCCCTCCCTTCCTCTCTTCCTCCCTCCCTCCCTTCCTCCCACCCTCTCTTCCTTCCTCCCTTCCTCTCTTCCTCCCTCCCTCCCTCCCTTCCTCCCTCCCTCCCTCCCCCCCTTCCTCTCTTCCTCCCTTCCTCCCTTCCTCCCTCCCTCCCTCCCTCCTCCACAGACGCTCTCTGCTATTCTGGATGGTTCTGTTTTGGTTGGACCCGTGTTCTGCTGGAGCTTGACTGGTTCCTGCTCGTGGGGAACTGGGCCGCTCTGTCTCCACGGGAACAAGCAGCTTTTCAAGCGATGCTGGCTCTGGTCTTCATGTTCCTCAGGTGTTCGGAGCCAAACCGACGCTCTTTTCTTCAGCTGCTTCTGACCCAGAATGATTCTAAATTCTGGGTTTGTGACCAGTAGCAGTTTATTTTCACTTCTCTGGCTTCTTTGTTCTCCTGTGAATTTTCGGTTTCTTTGATCATTTTCGCTGACTTGTGTGTGATTGACAGCTGCTGTTTCTTTAAATTGGCACCGTTTCCTCTCCGACTTCTACGGTTCCACGTTCTCGGTTAAAATGTTGTTTTTTCCTTCGATCTGAGCTGGTCAGACGTGACAGGCTGAGAAAGAGCAGCTGACTCCGGCTGATTGTGCTCCGAGCGCCCTTTGACCTCCAACAGGAGTCGCTCTTAAAAGACCATTCAGCCAATTAATATTTTCAAAGAACACACGGTGCTTCTAGATGTGGTCGCTGGCGTCCCGGAGCGTTACGGCACAAGCGCTCATTCATCCGCTGACTTTTCTTCCTTTCTCGTCTGTTTGCGTTGCAGCTGACGAAGCCCAGACGCTCGTGGCGTTCTGCACCGCATCAGCGCCGGCAACAGACGTGAGCTGCTGTTTGCCAAACGCGGCTTCAGCCCGCAGCTTAGGCTAGGCTAGGTTAGCATCGTGGCTAACGGTATGCAGAACACATCAACAAATTCAGTGAAACCTTGAACCAAGAGAATCGTTTTGGTAAAATGATATGGCTCACAGGGGCCCCCACGGGCCCCCACCAGACCCTACCGCGCCCCCCTGGGCCCCTACTGGCACCTACTGGCCCCCACGGACCCCTACCAGCTCCTGCTGGCTCCTACCGGCCCTCGCGGGCCCCCTACCAGCTCCTACCGGCCCTCGCGGGCCCCCTACCAGCTCCTACCGGCCCTCGCGGGCCCCCTACCAGCTCCTACCGGCCCTCGCGGGCCCCTACTGGCCCCTGCTGGCTCCCAATGGCCTGTTTCTCTGACTGTCTCTGATTGCGTTGCCCCAGTTAGCCGCGGTGCTCTCCGTTAGCTAAAGGCTAAGGGGTCGTTTGTTTGTTGAGCTCAGCTGTCAGTGTTGCCAGATGTGGATGTCAAAGTTGACCTTTTCTCAGTCTATCTGCCCCCCCCCCAAACTTATATTGGACGGCAACTAGCAATATGACCAGGAAGTGACCTCTGACCCCGCCTGAGGGCTGCTCTCCCCTCACTCTTCCATCCATCTCAGCCTTTGAGTCAATGCAGCCTCCAGTTTTCAGGAAGTGATCAGAAATATGAAGACGACTGTTTTTACGTTAAAATCAACATGGTCGTTCTTAGCAACTCCTGCGTGACGTTAAAACTGCTGTTGGGGGCTGCACCGACCCACTATCGCCACCCGAGGTAACGTGCGGTATTACAGCAGCTCGGGCTGCAGCTGGCTCGTGTGGTTCTGACTGCTGACTGGTCTCTTATCACCTGGGGTTGAGGTCTGCCCCCCCAGTGTTGAATGGGTCACCGGTTGTGGTTGTTGGATGTCAGGAGCGATGGTGGAGGCGGAGCCAGTCCAGGCCGCGGCGCTCTGGTGGCCGTCTGTGGTAAATAAGCAGAAGCAGGTGCCAGAGAGTCTAGACGGGGCTGATTTGGGGTCCAGGGCCCCTGGTATGTGATATCTAATCCAGGCTCTGCCCAGCCCGAGTCCTCACAGGGAAGCTGTCCACCTCTGCCCCCCCACCCCCGACCATTTCCTGTTTAATGTTAAATCAGCACGGGGCTTTCTGACGCTTTATCTCACACACTTCTCAACTCAAACGTATCCTTGTCTCCTCCCCCCTCCCGTTCAACCAGCCCGGTCTCATCAGCTGTTGTCATAGCAACAACGGAAGCCGACCACAACACTTGGGCTCCGTCGCCTCACAAACACGCCGGCTTTTCCCGCCACTCAAACCTGACGTCGGCGATTAAGCGCGTGAGTGACGCGTGTGGTCAGCGGCCGGTCTGAGTGTGACGGGCGCCAGACCTCAGATCGGCCTAATGAGCTGCAGATCAGACCCCGGCGAGCGGCGGCGCGGCGCTGAAGGAAGTGTTCCATTGAAATTATCAGTGAGACCTATTAAGATGGGAGCCACATGAAAGCGCGCGACCGGCTCTGGACTCTGTCAGCAGCCGGACGGCGGCGCTGAGAGGGAAAGCAGAGCCGCACGCTCGGGGCAGCGCGCCGCCACAGCGCCGGCCTTTCGTCACGTTCGCAGAACCCGAAGACGTTCCGAGAGGAACAGGCGGCCGCGGTCTGAGGAGAGGACGAGCGCCGAAAACTGCTGAGTCACATTAACGAGAGCTGCTTCCTCGGATCTCTCGACCCGTCTCTCTTCAGCCGCCATGCTAAAGGCGTTAGCCGCGGCTGTTAGCCCGCGCGTGCCTGGCGTCTCAGTTCTGTTTGAGTCTCAGTTTGTTGGCGATTTTGTCCGACGGGGACGACGACGGGGACGGGGACGGGGACGAGGACGGGACGAGGACGGGGACGGGGACGGGGACGTTGACGGGGACGGGGACGGGGACGTTGACGGGACGGGGACGAGGACGAGGACGGGGACGTTGACGGGGACGGGACGGGGACGGGGACGTTGACGGGGACGAGGACGGGGACGAGGACGGGGACGGGGACAGGGACGAGGACGGGGACGAGGACGGGACGAGGACGGGGACGGGGACGAGGACGGGGACGAGGACGAGGACGAGGACGGGGACGGGGACGAGGACGGGACGGGGACGGGGACAGGGACGGGGACGGGGACGGGGACGGGGACAGGGATGAGGACGGGGACGAGGACGGGGACGGGGACAGGGATGAGGACGGGGACGAGGACGAGGACGAGGACGGGGACGGGGACGAGGACGGGACGGGGACGGGACGTTGACGTGTGCTCCGTGCGAGCGGTAACCCTCCGTCTGACTCCGCCCACTCACATGGGCGTTATTGAACTGAGCTGCAGTCAGCACGTGCCGCCTCTCCCAGAAGGCCTTGCTGCACCAGCACCAGCGACCCTGGAGCCGGCCCGGCCCGAGGTTCCCCTCCGGCCTCCAATCTGGACTCCAGATCAGATCAATCTCACCATTAAAAAGAGACGATTTCAGATCAATGACTGGATTAATCATCCCTCCAGACATTTTTAATTTTTCATTTTAACTACAAACAATGTTTAAAATGACCAATTTGTGGGTTTAAAAATGTTAAAACTAATTTATTTCTTTTGTATGTTTGGATTCAAGATTCAAGATAGATTAAAGAGTAAAACTAAAATATCTAAGTGGGTCCAATCAGCTAGAATCAGAAAACCAGACCGACCTCAGTCCAGACACCATCAGGTCCAGGTCCCGGTCCCGGTCTTGGTCCTGGTCCTGGTCCTGGCCCTGGTCCTGGTCCCGGTCCCGGTCCTGGTCCTGGTCCTGGTCCTGGTCCTGGTGAAGGCACCGAGTTCCCACGTGTCCTCGCTGAGCTCCAGACAGGATGACAGCAGGAAAACGCCGCCGCCGCAGCGACGACGGGGCCCGTTGTCGCGCTGACCTTTGACCTCTGATTGTTTGTTCCTGACACAAATGTTTGATGGAGGCGACAGATGCTGAGTCAGCGTCACATCTGGAAACAACATTTCATGGACTTGTCGCCACCTTTTGCTTCCTGACGTTCCGATTTTCACCGATTCTCCCCAAAGCTCTAAAATGTGGCTTCGTCCCTCCGCGTCCAGATTACCCATCAGCCCCTGCGGGAGCGGCTGCTGAAGATGCCTGTTGTTGGAGCGCCACCTGCTGGTGGTGCAGCAGTCTGCAACCAGTCGCGCTTGTGATGAAGGCGCGCGCACACACGCGCACACACGCTAGTGGAGCCTGTCGCGTGTCGCGTGGAGCCAGCAGGTAAAACCAGCCCAGTAAAACCAGCGTGGCCCAGTTGAGCCCAGTTCAGTGTGAGCGAGCAGGTGTGTTTGATAGTGCTGAACTGGTTTTAATGGTTTTTCTGGATGTTTACATGAGGGAATAAAGGTGTTTTTATTTACTGACCTCGTGTTTGTGATGAGCATCAAGATAATCAGGTCGGTCTGTGAGGACGTTTGTCTTGTGATGTCACTTCCTTTCCAGTGAAATAACGACAGCTGTTTCCAGGAAACTGGAATCAAACACAAACTCCTCCTGACGCTGAGCTGGCTTTGATGGTGGGAGCGTTGAGGAGGCTCCTGAGATGAAGAACATCCCTGATGGAGCCGAGCTAACACGAAGGTCCGAAGGATTCACGTCTGATGCTGCACACATGTGGGATCGCGGCCCGTCTGGGGCCGCTCGAGCAGGTTCTGCTTCAGAAATGATGAGAACATCCTGTTTTTGAACGAGAACATTTATTTTGTCTTTCAAACAGCGAAACCAGAACCACAAAAACACGCGCAGGTTCTGTTGAACCTGGAGATCCACGCAGGTGAGAAGGCACGAGGTGACGCTACGGCACAGGTCGCCACGGCAACGGGGGAAAGCCAGTGGCCAGGCAGCACGGACAGACGAGAAAGGCACTTGGGTCCCTGGATTGTCCCAGGACAGAGTCACACTCAGGCCCACCAGGACCAGGACCAGGACCAGGACCAGGACCAGGACCAGGACCAGGCCCTCCCTTTAGCCAGCATTCATGCGTCCATCTGAATGAAGGGATGATTGGGGCCATTGTTGCAGATCAGGACGCCTCTTCCTCGCGACGCCAGAAGCTTCCGCTGCTGTTCACACGCAGGCCACCAGGGGGCGCCACCGCCACGGCCTGCTCATGGATGATGACGTCAGGTGTCCCCGTTTCAGGGTTCAAATGCTCCAAAAGCGCCATCGAAAGCGTCAGAACTTCAGAAATCAACGAACTAACACTGTTGTTTGTTGTTTGTTTTGGAAAACATTGAATTTTAGCTGACACGCATGCAGAAATGAAAATGTGATTATTGTTTTTTGTGCGACAGAAAAGGTTTCAGATGTTCTTTGGGTCGTGTTCAGTCCTGTTGGACTCCCACCAGCTCCTCCACTTCAATCACTTCCACCACCAGATCACGAATCTCCTTGATGGAATCCAGAGGCGGAGCTTCAGGTCCGGACTCTGTCCCCTCCGTGGAGAGCCTGGGGGCCCCCCTGGGGGAGGGGGCGTCCTCCTCAGTCGACACCTCGACCTCGACGGGTTCTGTCTCCTCTGTGATTTGTTTTTTGTGATTTGTTTCGTCAGAGTTGTGAGCAGAACTTTGGTGCTCAGAACCTCCTGCTGAAGCTTTCATGGCTTCATTCACACAAGCAGGACTCACAACATCCTTGGTCACACTTCCATCATGGACGGGTTCTGCTTCTTTTGGAGACTCATCTTCAGCATGGTGCACTTCCTCTTGGACAGCAGCCACTTCAACTACTTCCTGTTGGACCACAGCCATTTCCTGTTGGGTCTCCACTACTTCCTGTTGAGGTGCAGCCACTTCCTGTTGGGTCTCCATTGCTTCCTGCTGGACCACAGCCACTTCCTGTTGGGTCTCCACTGCTTCCTGTTGAGCCACAGCCACTTCCTGTTGGGTCTCCACTGCTTCCTGTTGGACGACAGCCACTTCCTGTTGGGTCTCCACTGCTTCCTGCTGGACCACAGCCACTTCCTGTTGGGTCTCCACTGCTTCCTGTTGAGCTGCAGCCACTTCCTGTTGGGTCTCCACTGCTTCCTGTTGGACCACAGCCACTTCCGGTTGGGTCTCCACTGCTTCCTGCTGGACCACAGCCACTTCCTGTTGGGTCTCCACTGCTTCCTGTTGAGCTGCAGCCACTTCATGTTGGGTCTCCACTGCTTCCTGTTGAGCCACAGTCACTTCCTGTTGGGTCTCCACTGCTTCCTGTTGGACCACAGCCACTTCCTGTTGGGTCTCCACTGCTTCCTGCTGGACCACAGCCACTTCCTGTTGGGTCTCCACTGCTTCCTGTTGAGCTGCAGCCACTTCCTGTTGGGTCTCCACTGCTTCCTGTTGGACCACATCCACTTCCTGTTGGGTCTCCACTGCTTCCTGCTGGACCACAGCCACTTCCTGTTGGGTCTCCACTGCTTCCTGTTGAGCCGCAGCCACTTCCTGTTGGGTCTCCACTGCTTCCTGTTGGACCACATCCACTTTCTCTACTTCCTGGGCCAAAGCCACTTCCTGTTGGATGACAGACTCAAGAGCAGGTTCAGCTGCCTGCTGGTCAGCTGTGTCTGTTGAAGTTGGGGTCTCCACTTGTTTGGGAGGTTCCATTTCTGGGACGATGGTGACACTCTGAACACTCGTTATGTCCTGCTGAGAGGTGGACAACAGGCTGTGTGGGACAGAGGAGGCCACTGAGTTCAGGCTGGAGTGGTTGGACTGACTGACTGACTCTCTGTCGGTGAACAGGTGATACTTCCTCAGGGCTGCTGCCTCCTTCACCACTGCAGAAGAGGAGGAGGCCATGTTAGAGAGGCTTCCCATCAGGGAGAACATGTTTGCCCCGGCTGAGGACACGCTCACCTTTGGCCACCTCTTTGTCCAGTGTTCGCAGAAGGATGTTCTCATAAACGTTCTGGACATGGATGAAGTTGGTGTAGTCGGCGTCGATGAACTGTTCGAGATTCGTAATCTCCTGTACGGAGAGCAAAATAATCAGTAAATCATCAAATCTGAACAAAAACCTAAACATGGAGTGAGAGAAAGCAGGATTATCAGAAGATCTGAACCGTGGCGGGAAGCTCATCAGCCCTGAGGAGGCAGGGGAGCAGGGTTATCTCTGTTACCATGGTTACACATCTCTGAGAGGCAACCCAGCGGGACGCACAGTTTACCCCCCTGGTGCAGGTCTTGGACATGGGGGGTTAAGACTCACACTTTTGTAGGTGGGGGCCAGCTTCTGCTTGATGAAGGGCAGCGTGATGGAAACTAGAGCCTCGTGGGAGATCTTCTTCCTCACTGTGCTGCTGTCATAGTCATATTGCTGCAGAACAGACAAGAACTTTAGTTTGTCCTCCAGCTTTTATCGTCTGACTGCGTCAGGATCTCAGGACGAGGACGATCACACCCAAAACCATCTGCTGACCAACGGTGACCGACGGACCACCGGAACCTGATGGTCCCTATCGGCAATAAACTACATGTCCCACAATGCAATTCAAAACAAACTAGTGCCATTCTTCCATTTGTCAGCAAAGTTTAGAAATGTCCCACTAGTAAAGAAAAAGAAGGAAAGGAAAGGAAAGTCCAGCTGTCTGGTCCCAGTCAGGACTGGGAGGAACGCTGAGCTGCTCCATGAGTTTCATCTGAACATCTCATTAAATCGGAATCATCTTAATGGGATTCCCAGTTCTCAGAGGGAAGGCACGTGTTCCACATCTGCGGGATTCATCATTCATGAACCCTTCGCTAGAACATTAGCAGTGGATCCAGAGGTGTTCCACAGGGACACAGTGGTGCTCTGACCTTCAGAACTCTGTGTTTGGCCTTTTCAGTGGCGGCGCTGGCGTGCTCCGGGTCGTCCTGGAAGGTTCTGTAGAGCAGCCGCTCAAAGGTGAACGCCGCGTTCTCCATCAGCTGGAACCCAAATGAGAGTCTGGATCAGATGGAACGTTCATGTCTCAAACACCAAGGAGATAAACGGTGTGTTTAAGCAGCTGAAACACAGTGAGTGTGTGTGTGTGTGTGTGTGTGTGTGTGTGTGTGTGTGTGTCTGTGTGTGTCTGTGTGTGTGTGTCTCTACCTGCTCCAGGTCGACCTGTGTGCTGTGAATCAGTCCTGTGAGGCTTGAAAGGCCAAATGTGTCCTGCAGGTTCCTCTGGTTCTTCTCCATGGAGGAGATCTTCTGGTAGCAGCTGAGCAGGTTTGGTTTGGCCATGTTAGAGAGAAGCTGAAGGGTTGAAGAACAACCGCTCAGTTACTCCTCAGAAGAACATACACAGCACAGACCGATGATGAGGAGCAGACGAAGGCCAACAATAACTTCTGCTCCTCGGTTTTATGGACCCAATGTTGATCTTCGATTCACATGAAGGACAAATCAGACAATTGACCAGTGAGGACCAAACCGGGTTCTGACCTTCCTCACTTCCTCTGTGTCCCCCCTCTGGGCGCTCTGGCACACCTGGTCCATCAGGGTCTCGATCAGCTCCCGGCCCTCCTGGAAGCCAGAACTGATCGGCTCCATCAGCTCCTCCAGAACCGCGTTCAGGTAGGGCTGAACAGACTCGGAACACAGCTTCTCTGTGGGCCCCGTCACCATGGCTGCAGGAAGAACAACCAGCTGAGGTCAAACTCGAGGATCCGGTTGTTCCGCCCGAAGTTCTAAAAGATGCTTCAACTCTCATCCAACATCCAACATCTCATCGTGTCAGAAGCTCAACCGTCCTCTGGCATCAGAGCGACGACCTGACCTCCAACTTTCTCCTCCAGCTGCCGCCTGGACTCGAGGATCTGGTCCATGTCAGAGTGGATCAGGATCTCCTGCTGCCGGGCCGTGACGCGACACTCCTCCTTCAGCAGCGACAGCCCCTCCAGCAGGTGCTCCTGAGCCAGGATGTAGGCCGCCTCCACCGTCTGAGCGCACGGAGGAGAGTCAGCACCAACCAACCACCGGCGCCGGCGGTTAGCCACAGCATTAGCAACAGACGGTCCAATGTAGCTGGAGGAAAAGGAACTGACCGCAAACCAAACTCTCTTCTTCTCTGTCTTCTTGGCTTTGAGGCGAGGCAGCAGATCTTTCTCCAGAGACGGCAGCAGCTTCTCCATCACCAGGTTTCCCATCACCTGCCAACACAACCATCAATATTTATCTGCTTGGCATTTAGAGATTTGCTAAGCTAACAGGGTTAGCAGCCTGTCTGTCAGGTCCGACCACCACCAGCGCTCATAAATGGGAACTGAAATGTTCTGGGTTCTGGTCCGGTTGGGTTCTGTGTGGCTGGTGTGAGGAGACGCACCCTGACATCACTTCCTATCAGCATGTCCCAGGGCTCGTAGTGGCCGCGGTCCTGCCGGTAGAGCTGGATGGCTTTGAGGAAGGCCTGCACCTCGCACGTCTTCTTCTTCAGGAAGTCTGGCAGAAAGACACTCATTCATGAATTCAGTTGTCACGGCAACGGCCAAACCAGACACGACGGTCCCCGGTGTGATGATGGTGATGATGATGAAGAGCCTTTCTGCATTAGAACCGTGATTACGTGTCTTCATTCGTGGACAGTAAAGGTCTCAGCAGCATCGGAAGAAAGATCAAAGCCCAAACTACAATCAAAGGCCGTTCTTCTGAAGACGGGCCCATCTCCAGCATCTGCAACCTCAGATCCAACATGGTACTGATCAATGAGCCGTTGTGGGTCCGTCACCTCACCCTGGTTCTGGTGGCGGATGCAGTCTGACAGGATGGACAGGAAGTGGTTTCTTTTGGCTTCCTGTTTGAAGCAGAAGTACGAGTCTCTCCGGTACGGCAGCCGCAGGTAGACCGGGAACTGTCCAGGCATCCCCGACGGTGGGGGGGCGAAGTCCTCCTTCACACCTGAGACAGAACACAAGCCACCGTCACAGAACCGCCACACCTAGATGTCCAGTTGCAACGTTAAAATGGACTTCCTGGCAGACAGAAGAGCAGATCAAAGGAGTCAACATGTAAAGGAGTGACGCCATCCCGTTGGACCGTGATCACCCTGCTGATCACCGGAGTGCTCACCGGAGTCGTCGGGGAAACACCTGTCCACCATGGCCATGTAGGTGTCCTCCGTGGTGAGAGCGGTGCCCCCTGTGGGAAGCAGCTTCTGGCGAGGAGGAACTCCTTTGAGAAATGCCTGAGGACACCAGAGAGGACAGAAGGTGAGGGAGGAGGTGGCACCATCCGGATCTGCTGCTCCTGTGGTGGTTCTGACCTCCAGGCTGTCGTGACACTCCAGGCAGTGATTGGCTCTCACCACCACGTACCTGTCCCTCCACTTCCTGGTCTCATCAAAGAAAAGGAGGTTCTCTTCATACAGAACCTCAGCGTCCTGACGAGCTTCCTGTCCAGCACACAGGCAAAACAAGGTGGGACTTTTGCACAGAAGACATGACTCAGCTGTTCTCTACGGACAGGAAGGCGTCCAGGCACCTTCTGCAGGAGCAGCTGCGTGATCTTCTGCTCCCGCTGCTCCAGATCATCTTCCACCTGCAGGAACCGAGCCACGGAGAACTGCCTCCGATAGTACGGACTGAAGTCCTTCAGCTCCGCCTGCACCTGACCTGCAGCAGGAGGAGAAGGTCAGCGTCACCTGTAGCCCTGAGCCAGCGTCACCTGTAGCCCTGCGTCAGCGTCACCTGTAGCCCTGAGCCAGCGTCACCTGTAGCCCTGAGCCAGCGTCACCTGTAGCGCTGAGCCAGCGTCACCTGTAGCCCTGCGTCAGCGTCACCTGTAGCCCTGAGTCAGCGTCACCTGTAGCGCTGCGTCAGCGTCACCTGTAGCGCTGAGCCAGCGTCACCTGGTGCCCTGAGCCAGCGTCACCTGTAGCCCTGCGTCAGCGTCACCTGTAGCCCTCTGTCAGCGTCACCTGTAGCCCTGAGCCAGCGTCACCTGTAGCCCTCTGTCAGCGTCACCTGTAGCCCTGCGTCAGCGTCACCTGTAGCCCTGAGTCAGCGTCACCTGTAGCCCTGCGTCAGCGTCACCTGTAGCCCTCTGTCAGCGTCACCTGTAGCCCTGAGCCAGCGTCACCTGTAGCCCTGCGTCAGCGTCACCTGTAGCCCTGAGCCAGCGTCACCTGTAGCCCTGCGTCAGCGTCACCTGTAGCCCTGAGCCAGCGTCGCCTGTAGCCCTGCGTCAGCGTCACCTGTAGCCCTGAGCCAGCGTCGCCTGTAGCCCTGCGTCAGCGTCACCTGTAGCCCTGCGTCAGCGTCACCTGTAGCCCTGCGTCAGCGTCACCTGTAGCCCTGCGTCAGCGTCACCTGTAGCCCTGAGCCAGCGTCACCTGTAGCCCTGAGCCAGCGTCACCTGTAGCCCTGCGTCAGCGTCACCTGTAGCCCTGAGTCAGCGTCACCTGTAGCGCTGCGTCAGCGTCACCTGTAGCCCTCTGTCAGTGTCACCTGTAGCCCTGAGCCAGCGTCACCTGTAGCCCTCTGTCAGTGTCACCTGTAGCCCTGCGTCAGCGTCACCTGTAGCGCTGCATCAGCGTCACCTGTAGCCCTGCGTCAGCGTCACCTGTAGCCCTGCGTCAGCATCACCTGTAGCGCTGCGTCAGCGTCACCTGTAGCCCTGAGCCAGCGTCACCTGTAGCCCTGCGTCAGCGTCACCTGTAGCCCTGCGTCAGAGTCACCTGTAGCCCTGAGTCAGCATCACCTGTAGCCTTGAGTCAGAGTCACCTGTAGCTCTCTGTCAGAGTCACCTGTAGCCCTGCGTCAGCGTCACCTGTAGCCCTGCGTCCACCCAGCACAGACCAGCATGAGCTTGTCCTCATGCTCATTTCCATCTCGCCTCAATAAAACTCAGTGTTTCCATGGTAACACCCAGCCAACAATCATGCTAATGCTAATAGAGCCGATTATCCTGTTTACAGGCTTGAGGGTGTCAGAAGATCTTCAGGTTTGTTCCTGTCAGAACCCACAGAGATCATAGGATCAAACTACAACAAAGGTTCTAGTTCAGGGGTGGGCAAACATTTTGATTCGTGGGCCACAATGGGTTCATTGTCAACATTTGACAAAGGGGCCGCACCAGGAGCAGATGGATGGATGGAGCGCTTTGGTAACCTCACCTCATTGGAGAAAAAATACACATCTTGGGATATGGAGAAAACATGTGCTTTAATTTCAAATGAAAATGAAGAGAAGCATTACAACAAAATATCTGACTTTGGAATGAGTCTTAAAACACTTAAAAGCAAATGAATAAAATGTGCCTTTTTAAAAAAAATGAATAACCATTTCTATTTTAAAGCACTGAAAGTTCTGTTATCCTTCAGGATATCACCATCACTCTCCTCCTGACTGTCTTTGTTCTAGTGGGAAAACACCAGAATTGCAGTGAAAATTTAACATTAACAAGGTTTATTCATTTAATTTTTCAAGTTTGGCGGGCCGGATTAAAACGTTTAACGGGCCGCGTGTGGCCCCCGGGCCTTAGTTTGCCCATGCCTGTTCTAGTTGGAACTACAACAAAGGTTCTAGTTGAAACTAATTTGGTCGGTTCTAGTTTCAGCACCCAGAAGCATTTTAGAACGTTTGAGTAGACGTTCCACACACTGGAACACACACACACACACACACACAGACACACACACACTGGAACACACACACACAGGACGGATTAGTGACATGTGACCTCATGGATCATTTATTCACACTTTCCTTTCATGTCGTCACCTGTTGCACCTGCTCAGGTGACCTTCAGCGCCACACCTGCAGCTCGTCCACCTTAATCTAATCTGGGCGACTCGGCCGTGGGAAAGATGGTCGATCCAGCAGCCCGAGGGGGCGGGGCTTCCTGACCACAAAGCTGCTGCCATGGAAACACATGCGCCCGGGGAAAACTGCTCCTCAACATTCAACAGAAACTTATTTGCACAGGTCCGTCACATCTGCCGACACTACACGGGTCACCTGACTGAAAGGGTGAGGACCAGAGAGACTCAAGCAGCCATTCATCGCTCCATGACATCACTTCCTGTCTATCGCCCCTACAGGAAGCCATGATGCTAACCACCTCCACAAATGTATGTCAGATAAAACTTTTCAGCAAATTCCAGTTTAGAGCAACAGAGCAACAAGGTTCTGTGTGGCGACCCGCTGGGTCGGCTGGACTCTGTAAAGTAATAAAGTTCAGAACCGTCGTTGATGTTGAAATGAGGAAATTTACAACGTTGTCATTTTCCTCCAAACAGGAAACCAGTTTGTACAACTTCCAACTTTCACTTCTGGTTTGGTTTTGTTCATAAAAGCTTTGGAATGTCAAACAAGACTGTGTGTGTGTGTGTGTGTGTGTGTGTGTGTGTGTGTGTGTGTGTGTGTGTGTGCGTGCGTGCGTGTGTGTGTGTGTGTGTGTGCGCGTGCGTGTGCGTGTGTGTGTGTCGGGGGGGTGTATAAAGGTGGTGACATCTTCATAAACCTCCTCCTGTCAGTCAAAGGTTACAAACAGCTAAACCTGTTGGACATCAACATTCCTAATGAAGAACGTTAGCCTAGCTTAGCATTCCCAGGAGGGGCCATGCTGGCTGGTTTCCTGGGAGACGGCTGAACTGGTTGCAGCTGTTTCCTGTGTTCTGCTGGTTTTACTGGCTGAGCTGGTGAGTCAGGAGGAAACGCTGCAGATGTCGTGTCCTGCTGAGCTTTAAACTTTTTACTTTTGAATCAAAGAGTCACAAAGGGGGCGTTGACGTTTGCAGTTGTTGCTGAAGGTTTCCCACAATGCACCGCTGCAGTGGAAGCATGTTCTCCGTCATACATGTTGGACCAACGTGTCCAACCTGCTGAGGCGTCAGGTGACCCTGGCTTGTCCATGGAGGACGTACGTCATCGGGACTCTGCAGTCACATGATCAGACAGCAGCTGCTAACCTTCAACATCCAGCAGCACTTTCAATGTTCTTACAGCTGGATCCTCTCCCCGGTTACCATGGCAACAGAAGAGGCACCCAGCCAGAGCCAACATCAAAGGACTTTTCCCTTTTGTGGTCACAGAACCTCCTGTTTGCGGCGTCTCCTGTGACCTGACTGTTGTCCCCAGCTTCCATCAGACTCATGAAGGAATCAGTTCCCTCCTGATGGTTGAAGCTAGCGCTAAATTAGCATTTGGACGCCAGCAAACGTGGACAAACCAGCTGCTTTAGCCAGCGTGTTTGTCCTCAAACATGAAGTTTGTCTCTGAAGGTCCACATGAACCTGCAACGTTCACACATGCAGGACGAGACGTCCACTGAGACCAGAGAGGTCCACTGAGACCAGAGAGGTCCGCTGAGACCAGAGACGAGACCAGAGACGTCCACTGAGACCAGAGAGGTCCACTGAGACCAGAGACGTCCACTGAGACCAGAGACGAGACCAGAGACGTCCACTGAGACCAGAGAGGTCCACTGAGACCAGAGACGTCCGCTGAGACCAGAGAGGTCCGCTGAGACCAGAGACGAGACCAGAGAGGTCCACTGAGACCAGAGACGTCCGCTGAGACCAGAGACGAGACCAGAGAGGTCCACTGAGACCAGAGAGGTCCACTGAGACCAGAGACGAGACGAGAGACGAGACCAGAGACGTCCACTGAGACCAGAGACGTCCACTGAGACCAGAGACGTCCACTGATGCTCAACAGCCCAAGCTGATGTTGGGGGCCAGACGCCAACATGGTGGGACATCTGGACCCAGAGCTCAGGGAGGGTCCTGGGAAGAGGTGCACGTGTCCTCTGGCTGCTGACACCTGACACCGCGGAGCATCTTTTGTCCTCTGACACACCCAAGGACGCGCGAGCCCACCTGTCTTCCGGAAACAGGCGGGTGCGACGGCGACTTCAGACGGTTCAAGTCGCGGATCAAATGCGAAAGTTCGCGGTTTCGCGGATCTTCAGCCAAGTTCTGCAGAAGTTCGTCAGCTCTGTTTCTACCAAAGAGGCAGAAAAACATCGTTTCCCTCAACAAAGGATCAGTGAAGCGATCCACCGGAAGTTTACTGAAGTATCAATGAAGGACAAATAAACAAAAACAAGACGTCGCGTTTCCTCGTTTGCGGACAGAGACGCGAGCCCGCGCGCCGCCCGCGTGCGTTAACGCGTGCGTTACCTTTGACGTGGCTGGATTTTGCCTCATCCAGGAGACTGGACGCGGAGATGCCCATGATAGTCCGGATCCGCGGGTCGAGCTGGGTCCTCAGGTGCTTCTGACACCGTCACATCGGTCCGCAGCGGCGGAGGGTGGAAGGACCCGCCCCCTCCCCAGCCCCTCCCCAGCCCCTCCCCCAGCCCCTCTTCCTTCTCCTCCAGCTCCCCCTCCTCCAGCTCCTCCCCTCTTCCTTCTCCTCCAGCTCCCCCTCCTCCAGCTCCTCCCCTCTTCCTTCTCCTCCAGCTCCCCCTCCTCCAGCTCCTCCCCTCTTCCTTCTCCTCTAGCTCCTCCTCCATCTCCTCCTCCTCCGCTTCTAGCTCTTCCTCCTCCAGCTCCTCCCCCTTCCCCTCCTCATCCTCCCCCAGCTCTTCCACCTCCTCCAGCTCTTCCTCCTCCATCTCCTCCTCCTCCAGCTCCTCCCCTTTCCCTCCTCATCCTCCCCCAGCTCTTCCACCTCCTCCAGCTCTTCTTCCTCCACCTCCTCCATCTCCTCCCCTCCTCCTTCCTCCCCCTCCTCCATCTCCTCCAGCTCCTCCCCTCCTCCTTCCTCCCCCTCCTCCATCTCCTTCCCTTCCCCTCCTCTAGCTCCTCCATCTCCAGCTCCTCCCCTCTCTTCTCCTCCAGCTCCTCCCCCTCCCCCAGCCCCTCCTCTAGCACCTCCCCATCCCCTCCCCTCCTCTAGCTCCTCCTCCTCCAGCTGAGGACAGTCTTTTTGATGGACTCCTGACCTCCTTCAGCTCCTCCGGTCCTGGGCCGTCCTCCATGCTCTGGACTGTGCTGGAGACCCTGAATGTGCACGGAGGTCTCAAACCTGTCCCACCTGACCTGTCCTGTCCCACCTGACCTGTCCCACCTGACCTGTCCTGTCCCACCTGACCTGTCCTGTCCCACCTGGCCTGTCCTGTCCTACCTGACCTGTCCTGTTTTACCTGTCCTGTCCCACCTGTCCTGTCCTACCTGACCTGTACTGTCCTACCTGACCTGTCCTGTTCTACCTGTCCTGTCCCACCTGTCCTGTCCTACCTGACCTGTCCTGTCCCACCTGACCTGTCCCACCTGACCTGACCTGTCCCACCTGACCTGTCCTGTCCCACCTGACCTGTCCCACCTGACCTGACCTGTCCCACCTGTCCTGTTTTACCTGTCCTGTCCCACCTGACCTGACCCACCTGACCTGTCCCACCCTGTTTTACCTGACCTGTCCTGTCCTACCTGTCCTGTCCCACCTGACCTGTCCTGTCCCACCCTGTTTTACCTGACCTGTCCTGTTTTACCTGTCCTGTTTTACCTGTCCTGTCCCACCTGACCGGTCCTGTCCTACCTGTCCTGTCCTGTTTTGTCTTCAGGTGAAACTGATTCACTCAGTTTTGTCTCGTCGTCCCCGTTTTGTCTTCAGAATCTGAGAGACAATAATCAAGAGTCTAAAAACCTGAGGGAGGAAGCAGCAACAGCTTTAACGCTTTGATAGAATAAAGAGAAGCTCCGTAGAAGATCCACGTGTTTTATAAAAAATATTTATTGTTATTAAGGAGGATAAAACCTGAACAGCAGAGTTAAAAAAGAGAACTCAAATAAATAAAACAAACTTTGAGGATTCAAGAAGCTGAAAAAACCCAAACCATAAAAGAAGATGAAATAAGTTGCTTTTTCTCGTTACACCCTCAGAATTCTGCAGAGAATCGTTTGAACTGGAATCTGTCCCGGCGCTCTTCCAGAACCAGAACCAGAACCAGAACCTCCATGGCTCAGCGGCACCATCATGCAGGAACCAGCAGGAGAACCAGCACCTGAGCTCACAGCACGCTCTGCCTGCTGGTGCACGTGGCGCTGCTGTTGGTGCACGTGGGAACGCTGTATTTGGTCAGGACGGACTTGAACTGCTCCAGCGTGGCGTCGGTTCGGACCCCGGTCGGGTCAAAGTGAGTCCGACTCACCCTGAACCCGGCCTCAGACAGGTACTGAAGGAACTTATTCAGCCTGAAAGAAGGGAGAAGGTGGTCAGGTGGTTCTGGTGTGGCGGGCTGGGTCACATGACCACGCGGGCTGGGTCACATGACGGCGCGGGCTGGGTCACATGACGGCGCGGGCTGGGTCACATGACCACGCGGGCCACTCACTTGGGCATGTTCATGCCGCGGATGCTGTGGCGGTGGAGGCTGTAGTAGAAGGCCGGGTGCTCCAGAGACGCCTCCAACTTCAGCCTCTTCACGATGCTGCCGGAATCTTCTCCAGACTTGCGCTTCCCTGCAGGACGCCAGCGTAGCCGTGAGGTTCTGCTGGGCGGCGCATAAATGGCGTGCGCGTTCGCGAGGCTCACCTGGCGGGTCGGCGGCGCCCGGCTCCTCTCCGCTCTGCAGCGTCTGGATCACCACCCCGCACTCCACTGCAGGAGGAAAGACGCACCGGTGAGCACGTTCAGCAGCAACGAGCGGCCCGGCGGCGGATCCCTACCCTGGTTGGTCAGCGCCGGCGCTCCGTGCACGAGGGATGGCGCTCCGTGCACCAGAGACTTGAGGGTGGTGCACTCGGACTCGCAGATGAGGGTTTTGACCAGCGGCTGGATGTCGTCCATGTTGTGCTGCACCGCCGCCAGCAGCATCTGCCTGAGGAAGCCGGTGTTGAAGAGAGGCCCCGACCTGCACGTGCACACGCACACACACACTCATAGAAACATGCTGTCACCAGGGGGTGGCGCTGCGGCGCCGTGTTTACCATAGCGGGCCCAGCTGCAGCGCCGTCCTCCCCGGCAGGCTCCCGTGACACGTGCAGGGTAGCGTGTCTGCAGGGACAACAAAGCCTCTTACAACCTGACGGCGCCGTGACCTCACTTCCTGGAGTAAAGATACGACTTTAACTCGAGCTAAGTGTTTGTCCGGCGTTTTCGGGGGGATATTTTTCAGGGTGGTGCTCAGAAACCTTCGCCGGGACTCTGCTCGCCCCCCGGCGCCAGAGGCCAAAGGTCACGGGCCGAGAGGCGTGATGGTCGCTACGTTTCTAACGGGGGGTGAGAGCGCTCGCCCACTAAGCTAATGTCAGGATGTGTGTGCAAGGATTCGGGAACATTTGGAAACACTCATTCGGACTCTGAAGTGCGTCGGTGCCGGGGGCTACGGACCGTCCGCCAGGTTTCCCTGCCTCAGGAACGCCCGCGCCTCGCACCACTGACAGTGGACCAGCTTGCGGAGCTTCTTGGCCGACTCGTCGGCCTGTGAGGGACCTCGCAGGACTCTGACCACCACCAGGACAAAGTGCTCCAACGCCACCGCCAGCAGCACCTCGATGCCTTTGTTACAGCGAGCCGCCGCCCTAGAACACACAGGTGCCAGTTTAGTTCACAGCCTGCTGGTCCCGCTGGTCCCGCTGGTCCTGTGGGTCCTGTGGGTCCCGCTGGTCCTGCGGGGTCAGCGGGGTCAGCGGGGGCGGGCCTACCTGGCCACAGTGGCGATCACCACGCGTGCTGCCAGCTCTTTGTAGTACTCCGTGCGCACGATCTGGCAGCCGTAGTGCCGCAGGGTGACGTTGAGGGACTTGGCGTACAGAGAGCTGGTGTCGGTGGAGGTGACCGAGATGATGCCCAGGTTCCGGACGTTCCTGAAGGCAGCGTCCAGGTAGTTGACCGCCGTCCCGTACGGATCCAAGTGGCTGAGATTTGGAGGACACGGAGAGCTCAGAGCTCCAGGCCCACGCTCGCCGTCGTCTCAGCAGCTGCTGTACTCACATGTAGTCAAAGGGCCGCAGGTGCATGATGACGTTGGCGTCCATCTTGGACACCTCCACGCTATTGATCGGCACTTCCTGTGCTTCACCGCCGGCCCCGTCAGGTCCCCGGGGGCCCCGTGGACCTCCGTCCACCCGGATGTTGTTGAGCTTGCAGTTCTCTTTGATCATTTTGATGCAGGCCTCGCTGATGTCGTTGACAGTGACCTTGACCGCCCCACGCAAGTGTTTCGCCCACTGGAGGCCCATGATCCCTGAGACGGTGGAGAGACGGTCACCTGACCAAGGCAGGCCACCTCAAACTGGACCAAACCGGCCTTGAGCAGCTCACCTGTAGCTCCAAACGCATCCAGACATTCAAGAGGGTTCCTCTCCTGAGCCAGAACGGCCAGAGAGCAAAACACCAGCTGCCTGGAAGAGACACACACACACACACCCACACACACACACACACAGGAAGCGTCATCCCCTCATCGCGCACGTCTTCGGCGCGAGCGTGTGCTGACCTGTTGGTCTTCATCTTGCGGTTGAAGTAGGTGTCGCTCTTCTGCGGCGTGCTGTAGTTGGGCAGCAGCTGCACGTTGGTCCCCAGCTCCTTCATGATCTCATACACGTGACCTGACGGAGCTGCGGACACGTGAAGCAACGTGTGGAGATGAGCGGGACGGGGGAAGGCTGGACTGGATCTGCTGCATCGTTACCGTGGTCCTCCGGGAGCACGTCAGGACCTCCGGAGTAACTGGCCTCGGTCTCCCCCTTGTTGACGTGGCGTTTCAGGTGGCTGACCATGTCGGTCTTGCGGGCGATGGTGACGGAACACACGACGCAGTGATAGTGAGCCCGGAGTCTCCCCGACGCCTGTGAGGAGAGCCGGGGAACGCGTGAACCTGCTGCACCTTCTCCGCTCGGCCTGTTCGGCCTCCTGGTGCCCTGGACACCCCGTTCCTAAAACAATAAGGCTCCTTTGGACGTGTGACGGCCTCACCTGCTCGGTGCTGAGGTTGTTCTTCAGGTGTCTGCAGGGCAGGTGGCAGATGCACATCCTCTGACCTGTTCAACATCAGTCACAGAGCTTCATGTTCCACACCTTCACAACCCAAACTGGTGCTCTCAAAGGTGAATGCAGCTCAGGGGAACCAGCCTGGGCTTCGTGAGCCTACCTTCAAACTCCACGTAGACCTTCCAGTGGAGGTTCTGCAGGTGGCGACGGAGTTTGTGGCTGTAACAGGCCTTGAACTTGTCCTCGGGACACAGAGGACAGGACTTTCTGCCTGCTGAAGAGGTGAAAACAGAGAAAAGCCCGGTGAGAGTTCTGCTGCTCCAGTCAGCCAGACATGAAGAAGACCCCTAAACTCACCGCCAGTGAGATCAACAAGCATCTCAAGGTCCTCCAGCTTCGTCTGGATGGAGATGTGTCGCTCTGTATGCAGAAAGCTCGTTAGACCGACCCGTGGTGTCACTCCAGCCGTACCAGAACCACCAACGTGGTCAGAAAGCTTCAGGAGTTTCAAATGACCTGTAGTTGTAGTTGGCGGTTTGGCTTCAGCGTCTTCAGCAGCCTCCTCCTTCACCGGCGCTCCTACAGCCGGAGCCACGTCTCCGCTGTCTCCAGAGGATCCATCTAGAGAGTCAAAGCGTTGCTTATTGGCAGGTCACCTGTCAGGCTCCGCCCAGCAGGTGGGCCACCTCAGCATCTTCTCCATCTCCAGAAGCTACAGCACATGTGACTATCGTCCCAACCTAACTGAGACGTTAAAGCCCAGAGGAGCGCCAGGAACAGCAGGTGCGGGGCCACCAGGTGATGCTCACGTAAACGCTGTTTGTGCACGTGAGCCCGGCTAACGGCAGCTGTTGCGCCCTCTCGTGCAGCTCCGTAAAGAGGTCGCGTCACCGGGAACTGGAGCAGCACTAAAGCCTCATTTAAGGTTCAATCCCGGCCTGGGGGCCGCGGCCGTGGACACCGAGAGGGCCCCGCTAGGTCCTGTCAGCCGCAGCTCTGGCTGCGGACTGTTTAGGTCCTATGGCGGAGCTCCGCCGTGAGGCCCTAGCAGTTATAAACGCATCATTTCCGTCGGTTCCACGCTCAATGTGCGAGTTTCCTCGAGCCCGATTTTTCGCACAACTATGAAAACGCAACGTTGAAAGTTTGGAGGGGGAAATATCGCACTTTACTTACGTTTGATATCGACGTCCTCCTGAGCGAGGTCCACTTCCGGAAGCTCCGCCATTACGAACCGCAGCAGCGCGCGCAGGAGGCGCGATGACGCCACAATCTGCTGGAAACTTTCGGTTTTCCCTTTAATTTAAAGTTCTTATGCAATAGAACAATAAATATATGATGAAAGGGGCGGGGCTTTTATTTAGCCATACCAAATAGCTTAATTTTAGCATAAAGTCCATTAGAACATTAGTATAAATAATTGTCTCATTCTAAGATAAATCAGAGATCAAGAGCCATTTGGCCTAAAAATACTGTTCTTGATGCTGGAAGTTATAAATTCTGTCTTATTTCTTCTCTCATTCTGTTTCCATTTGCCATCACGGGTGTTTTAGCAGACACTCATGCTGAGCTCGTTTCCATTTCAGAGAAAAAGAAGCAAAATAAGTTTGCAGCCTAAAGACTCAACGTGGCTCCCTACAGTTGTTCCCACTGGAGCCTGAAGGATGAGGAGAGTCTTTCAGGCGTCACCGAGTCCAGCTGGGAAGATTCTTCATGTGTTTTTACATTTAGATTTTCCATTTAAAAATCAAACTGGAATAAAACTTTTCCTCCTAAAGAGCCCAGACACCTCCTCCAGCGCTCCCAGGACAGGACGACACAGACGATGAAGCACATTCATCCTCATCTGATCAGGACAGAGCTCAGCAGATGCTCCAGGAGCTGCTGGAAGAGCTGCACCCCAACACACCTCCACCACCACATGGGGGCGCTCCACTGCTGCAGCTGAATCTGCCCCAAAGCCTCACGGACGGGTTAACGACTGAACTCCAACTTCTGATCTTCTGAAAGAACCATTTCCTGTTCCTGCCCGACGCCATCATCCATGAGGAACCGAGGAGGAACCAAGAGCTGCTTCAGCTCAACAGAATAGAAGATCACAACCGTCCCCTCTGAGCATGAAGGATCCTTCAGACCTGCTTGGTTGGGTTAAAAATGCCTCAGGTCAGAGGTCAACCCCCCAGAAGCTTCAGCTCTGCTCATTTTTTTAAGCTTTTCCTTCAAGACTCCCTGGAATATCGTTGTGTTTGGGATCAGAAGCTTTATTGACACGGTGTTTGTGGACCTGAAAACTGAAAAACTGATGACAGACTCGTCTCGTCTCCATTTATTGACAAAAATTAAGAGAACGCGCTGGTCCAGGTGGCGCGTCGGCAGCAGGGAAGCACAATCACTCGTTTCCTCTTCGACTCTTCTTGTGACTCTTCTTTGAACTCCTGAAGGAAAGAATAGAAAGAATAAAACCTCTCAGAATTCTCACTCGGGGGGGCAAACGTCTCGACACGAGAAGAACCGGCGAGAATCTCCGAAGGTTCCGGGTCCCTGAGGTTGCTGCTGCCTCCCTGGGCGACAGACGTGGAAACACTGACCTCTCTGGAGTTTTGGAGTGGCTCCGATGTCGGTGGCTTCTGTGGTGACCTGGTCCAAGACAAGAGTCAACCTGTTAGAAGGCTCCAGCTGGACACACTCACGCGGATCCACCGGCTCCGAGTTACAGGAGCTCGTCGTGGAACACAAATGTTGAAGGGCAGGAGGGTGTGGCGAGCTGCGGCGCCCCCTGGTGGCTGCAGGTGGCACCGGTCCTCACACTGGCTCATTATGGCCCGTGAAATGTTCTGTTCACGTGATCGGCTCAACCCACAAGTGTTGAGAGCCAAAACGCCCCAAAAACCAGGGTTATGGGGCGAATCGGCACAGCGAGCACGTCGTGGGAACACGTGCACGGAGGCTGGCGTGAGAAGCCGCGTACCTGGTGATTTGGAGCGGTGGCGTCTGTCTCTGGAGCGGCTGCGATGGCGGCGGGGGCTCTTGCTGCGGTGGCGGTCTCTGCGAGGGGAGGGGCTGAGGACAACACAAACATGCCAGTCAGCGACAACCCTGACTCAAGTGGCTGCTTTCAGGAATCCACGGTGACGGATACCTGCGTCTCCGTGGCGACCGGCTCCGCCTGAAGGGGAAGAAAGTGGAGGTTTGTCTTCACGTGCGACAGCGGCTCAGAGCGACACGCAAATGTGAGAGAGACACAAACCGTCTGGGCGAGCGACTGCGCCTGTAGCGCGGCGACGGAGACCGCCGAGGTCTGTCGTTGTCACGGTAACTGCGTCTGTGCGGTTCAGGGGTCTGAAGTCGTTCTGGCTGTGAACGAAACACCAAACGTCATCATTTCTCCGTCCTCCGGCCGAGACTTCCACCATTCCAGGTTTCCCTTTAGAAACAGAACTGCACCTTCTCCTCTTCCTCGTCTTCCTCCTCGCTGCTCTCCACCTCATCCAGATCCTCCTCCAGTGCGCTGATACGTGGATCCAACATCTCCGTCTCCTCCAGGACGTGTCTCTTCTAACACACACACACACACACACACACATCAGCACATGATTCCCACTCAAGCGGACGTCCCGTTAACACACCTGCAGGCGGGGAAGGATGATGTCACACATCCTCTCCGAGTGAAGGAGCTCGTCGATGAACTCGTCCACGTGCATCAGCTCAAACTCTGCATCAGGAGGAGGAAATGTTAACCAATGAAAGCTGGTGTTAGAGCAGGGTCATTATTCAGACTCACCTCCGTTTCTGTTCTGAGTCTTGACCTTTCGGTAATCGTTGTAAAGCGGCTCCAGGTATTTGTAGCAGTCCACGGCCGTCCCCGTTAGCCTCATGTACATCGCTCCGAGCAAACGGACGTATCTGTCAGTAAAACAGGAAGTCAGCTGGACAGTGAAAGATCTGCCACCAAGTGAGGGGGTTGCAGATTAAGATGAGTCCATCAAGTCCTACTTGAAATCCTCATTTTTGATGAACTCGACGATGATGTCCTTCTCTGGCTGGATCTGCAGCATCTTCAGGGTGAGGCAGATGAAGGGTGTCGGCTTGATGTTGCCCCCATAAACTCCCCCAACAAACTTCAGCTCCATGGCTTTGTCCACGACCAGTTCAGCTGTGAAAGAGCCGCCCGTTACTGTAGCGAAGCCAGTAACCTGCTCCCATTAAACTGGTAACCTGCTCCCATTAAACCGGTAACCTGCTCCCATTAAACCAGTAACCTGCTCCCATTAAACCAGTAACCTGCTCCTATTAAACCAGTAACCTGCTCCCATTAAACCAGTAACCTGCTCCCATTAAACCAGTAACCTGCTCCTAATAAACCAGTAACCTGCTCCCATTAAACCAGTAACCTGCTCCCATTAAACCGGTAACCTGCTCCCATTAAACTGGTAACCTGCTCCCATTAAACCAGTAACCTGCTCCCATTAAACCGGTAACCTGCTCCCATTAAACCGGTAACCTGCTCCCATTAAACCGGTAACCTGCTCCCATTAAACCAGTAACCTGCTCCTAATAAACCAGTAACCTGCTCCCATTAAACCAGTAACCTGCTCCCATTAAACCAGTAACCTGCTCCTATTAAACCAGTAACCTGCTCCTATTAAGCCAGTAACCTGCTCCCATTAAACCAGTAACCTGCTCCTAATAAACCGGTAACCTGCTCCCATTAAACCAGTAACCTGCTCCCATTAAACCAGTAACCTGCTCCCATTAAACCAGTAACCTGCTCCTAATAAACCAGTAACCTGCTCCTATTAAACCAGTAACCTGCTCCCATTAAACCAGTAACCTGCTCCCATTAAACCAGTAACCTGCTCCCATTAAACCAGTAACCTGCTCCTAATAAACCAGTAACCTGCTCCTATTAAACCAGTAACCTGCTCCTAATAAACCAGTAACCTGCTCCCATTAAGCCAGTAACCTGCTCCCATTAAACCGGTAACCTGCTCCCATTAAACCGGTAACCTGCTCCTAATAAACCAGTAACCTGCTCCTATTAAACCAGTAACCTGCTCCTAATAAACCAGTAACCTGCTCCCATTAAACCAGTAACCTGCTCCCATTAAACCGGTAACCTGCTCCCATTAAACCAGTAACCTGCTCCTAATAAACCAGTAACCTGCTCCCATTAAACCAGTAACCTGCTCCCATTAAACCAGTAACCTGCTCCTAATAAACCAGTAACCTGCTCCCATTAAACCAGTAACCTGCTCCTATTAAACCAGTAACCTGCTCCCATTAAACCAGTAACCTGCTCCTAATAAACCAGTAACCTGCTCCCATTAAACCAGTAACCTGCTCCCATTAAACCGGTAACCTGCTCCTAATAAACCAGTAACCTGCTCCCATTAAACCAGTAACCTGCTCCCATTAAACCGGTAACCTGCTCCTATTAAACCAGTAACCTGCTCCCATTAAACCAGTAACCTGCTCCCATTAAACCGGTAACCTGCTCCTAATAAACCAGTAACCTGCTCCTATTAAACCAGTAACCTGCTCCTAATAAACCAGTAACCTGCTCCCATTAAACCAGTAACCTGCTCCCATTAAACCGGTAACCTGCTCCTATTAAACCGGTAACCTGCTCCTAATAAACCAGTAACCTGCTCCCATTAAACCAGTAACCTGCTCCCATTAAACCAGTAACCTGCTCCCATTAAACCAGTAACCTGCTCCCATTAAACCGGTAACCTGCTCCTATTAAACCGGTAACCTGCTCCTAATAAACCAGTAACCTGCTCCTAATAAACCAGTAACCTGCTCCCATTAAACCACTAACCTGCTCCCATTAAACCGGTAACCTGCTCCCATTAAACCGGTAACCTGCTCCCATTAAACCGGTAACCTGCTCCCATTAAACCACTAACCTGCTCCCATTAAACCACTAACCTGCTCCCATTAAACCGGTAACCTGCTCCTATTAAACCGGTAACCTGCTCCTAATAAACCAGTAACCTGCTCCTAATAAACCAGTAACCTGCTCCCATTAAACCACTAACCTGCTCCTATTAAACCAGTAACCTGCTCCCATTAAACCAGTAACCTGCTCCCATTAAACCGGTAACCTGCTCCCATTAAACCGGTAACCTGCTCCTAATAAACCAGTAACCTGCTCCTATTAAACCAGTAACCTGCTCCTATTAAACCAGTAACCTGCTCCCATTAAACCAGTAACCTGCTCCCATTAAACCGGTAACCTGCTCCTATTAAACCGGTAACCTGCTCCTAATAAACCAGTAACCTGCTCCTATTAAACCAGTAACCTGCTCCCATTAAACCAGTAACCTGCTCCCATTAAACCAGTAACCTGCTCCCATTAAACCGGTAACCTGCTCCTATTAAACCGGTAACCTGCTCCTAATAAACCAGTAACCTGCTCCTAATAAACCAGTAACCTGCTCCTAATAAACCGGTAACCTGCTCCCATTAAACCACTAACCTGCTCCCATTAAACCGGTAACCTGCTCCCATTAAACCGGTAACCTGCTCCCATTAAACCAGTAACCTGCTCCCATTAAACCACTAACCTGCTCCCATTAAACCGGTAACCTGCTCCTATTAAACCGGTAACCTGCTCCTATTAAACCGGTAACCTGCTCCTAATAAACCGGTAACCTGCTCCTATTAAACCAGTAACCTGCTCCTATTAAACCAGTAACCTGCTCCCATTAAACCAGTAACCTGCTCCCATTAAACCGGTAACCTGCTCCTATTAAACCGGTAACCTGCTCCTAATAAACCAGTAACCTGCTCCTAATAAACCAGTAACCTGCTCCCATTAAACCAGTAACCTGCTCCTAATAAACCGGTAACCTGCTCCCATTAAACCACTAACCTGCTCCCATTAAACCACTAACCTGCTCCTATTAAACCAGTAACCTGCTCCCATTAAACCGGTAACCTGCTCCTAATAAACCGGTAACCTGCTCCCATTAAACCAGTAACCTGCTCCTATTAAACCGGTAACCTGCTCCTATTAAACCGGTAACCTGCTCCTATTAAACCAGTAACCTGCTCCCATTAAACCAGTAACCTGCTCCTATTAAACCGGTAACCTGCTCCTATTAAACCGGTAACCTGCTCCTATTAAACCAGTAACCTGCTCCTATTAAACCTTTGTTTTGGAAGCCTTGGGGATAATTCATTCATACTGTCGCACACGGAGCTTCATTAAGAGTACATTTAAATAAAAGATCGCTACGCGCTGCTACTGTGAAACAGTTAGAACTTTGGGTGAACCTGTACTGAAATAATAATTACAGGTTCACACACTTTAGCCCCTTTTGAGCTGCAGATTTGTTCGAACTAGTAAAACAATCAAGCTTAGCTTCAGGACGCTAATGTTAGCCTGCTAGCTAACATGCTATACTCACCAGTTAAGCCGAAACATTCTTCCTTCCAATATTTGGACTCGTAGATTCGAGTCCGAATGATTTTCTCCACCAGATACTGCGGGTTAGTCCCGTGTATACTATTCGCATCTTTAACGGTTCTGTTTGCCATCGGGGTTAAAAATGTGCGACTTTACAAGCATTGAAACGGCAGCACAGCAGCCTTCTATAAGCTAAACGGAAACCGGGAGAACCACTTCCGCTTCCTTTCACAATCAAAGCTCACGAGATAAAGACGTCACACATGTTGCGTTCAGAGATGCTTTTTGAGTCATTTCAGTTGTAATTACGCAGATAAAAATATAATAACTGTTTAGCCTTTGTGATATGTACGTACAAATGCCCTCTGTTCTAAGCGTAATACAAGTGTAAGTCCTAAAATGGTGAATTTTGAAAAAAAATCTCATTAGAAATTATGATTGGCTATTGCAGCAATCATTTAATGTCAAAATAATAATGCATTTTTATTGCAATTAATCTATTTATCGTCACTAACCAAGTTTAATCAGTTCATTGGTCTCCCTCGTGTTAAAGTATAAATGGTCGCCCATTTACGGCAGTTTATCCTTTAACAAGAGACAAATCATCGTGTACCTTCATAAAATGTACTGTCAATCAAAGTTTGCAAAAACGAAAGAAATGAAAGGCTGTCGCTGTCACGGTCGTGTTCCTTCCAGTCCAGAAGGTGGCGCAGTTCCTTCCACATACGGATCGCTAACCTGGGGCGGGAAACACAGAAAGGAAACGGAAACTGCGTAAGTTTCGCGCGAAATGTGGTCGGCTGTTGATAATTCTGTGGGTGCGTGTGTCCGAAGTGTTTGATTTTTACTTTGTCTATAGAAATTGTACTTTTTCGGTCAAAACGGAATAAAAGCCGCGACTGCAGCGAGAGTTTTATTGAGTTTTATTGAGTTTTTGATAACAAGCGGGATGAAATATCGCACAAGATTACGGATCAGGCGACTTTACCGATGGTGCGGAGAACCTTTAAAGTTCGACAGGAAGCTAAAAACCTACGAGTATCGGTAAGTTCTCCGATTCAACACGTGTATCATCCGAATTGGCAGCATTTGTTTTGCAGGTTTAAAATTGTTTAATTTCTGGGTAACTGTTATACACACTCAGGTCCATCCTGCAGTTAAAGCACTGAATTAAAATTCCTCCCATTTTGATTCCTGTTAAACGTATTCAGGGTGGATGCAGCTCGTATATGTCAAGACCTTATAGATCTTTTATCTTCTCACCTGGGTGACTCTTCCCGGCCCGTCTGGGTTGCAGGTCTTTGGCCATCCGCGTTGAAGGTCTCCCCAGGACCACCGTCATCTCCACGGGCCAGCACATCCTCATTGAGGGCGACGATGAGGACAACCCGTACGTGGCCAAGGTCCTCAGGCTCTTTGGAGACGGTGAGTTAAAGTTGCCGGTTGCCGTCGCCCCGGAGCTCCTGTGACCGTCCCTCGCTGTGCCGCAGAGACGGGGACGCAGAAGAAGGCGGCGGTTCAGTGGTTCGCACGCGTGTCCGAAGTGCCGCCAAAGAAGCTGAAGCTGCTGGGCCGAGAGCCCCACCCACAGGAGATCTTCTTCTACGAGGGGAGAGGGTGCGAAGACGAGGTGGATGCCGAGTCCATCCTCAGACCTGTGCTGGTGGGGAGCCATTACCCACAATCCTCCTGCGCGAGCGCACGTTCAGGTGCTGATTGTCTCCCGCCCACAGGTGAAGCAGCTGGACGGCGCCGCTCCGTTCCCGCCCTCTGGCGACAGGGACGTCCTGTACGTGAAGGCGTCCTGGGACACAAAGACGTTTCGGGTGCTGGAGGCCGCTGTGGTGCATCCCGGCCCCCCGGTGGCGTCCCTCCCGCCCTCGCCCCCCAGCCCCCCCCCGGCTGCTGCCCCGGCCTCCCGGGGGCCTCCTCGCCGGGCCCTCCCCACCCCTGACCTGGCTGTCCTGCGCCGGGCCGCCACGCTGGACGTGCAGCGCGGCGGAGGGACCATGAGCGCGGGGCGGGCGGATCCGGCCCAGGCCGAGGCGCTGCACTCCGCCACCAAACTGTCGGCCTCCAAGTGTCTGAGCGCCAAGAGGAGGGAGGGGGCGGCGAGGGCGCCCGGCGTCCGCAAGAGGCTGGAGCTCAGCAGTGAGTGTCTGCCTGTGCAGGCGGCCAAGGCCTCGCCGGGGTAACCGGCTTCTCTCGTCCCCTCAGGTCCAGGCAGGAAGTCGCTGCCCGATGATTCGCTGAGTCAGCGTCTGAAGGAGGAGCTGGAGTCGGGCGCTGCGTTCCCTCACATCCTGTCATCGCCTCCTCAGGCCACGCCCCTCACGCCGCTCATCATAGTCCAGAAGATTGTTCAGGATGCCCCCCTCCCAAAGTGCTCTGACGACCCCATCAGGTCAACACGCACGCTCACACACACACGCTCACACACACGCTCACGCTCACACACGCTCACACACACACACACGCTCACACACACGCTCACGCTCACACACACACACACACACACACGCTCACACACACACGCTCACGCTCACACACACACGCTCACACACACGCTCACGCTCACACACACACACACACACTCACACACACAGACTTAATGAAGCTAACCCATCGAACCAGGATGAGGTCATCACGCTGGCCACGCCCCCATTTCTTCCCTTCACGCCTCGGCTGCGCTCCGGTTCGGGATCGGGTGTGGTCCGGTCTACAGCCGAGCGGCGCCGCTACTCCGTCAGTGGTTGATGGAGCAGCGCTTTGGTCCTGATAAATGATGATGATCAACAGTTATTAGTTGTTTTGGATCAGTAAAATGACTGCTTGAGTGACCAGAACCAGTTTAAACCGGTTTAGGCTGGTACCGGCGATGGCTGACTCCTCACTTGCTTTTCAGGGAGCGGCTGAATCAAAGTCCTCAGCGGGACGGCGCCGTGGAGGCGGAGCTGCCGTGCAAGACGCCACGAAGGGGGAAGTCCCCAGCGCGCAGGCTGCTGGCCACCAGGGGGCAGAAGTGAGTGGTTGACGGGCGGAACACGGCCCGTGGGCCGGCGCCGCTCTGTCTAAACTGGATGTTTCTTGTGACAGAGGTCCGACTCCGTCCCGGAGAAGAGAGCAGAGCGCGGCGAGGGAGGGGCTGCTGGCGGTGCTGTGAGTACAGGCTGGATGCTGATTGGCTGAGAGCTCGAGCGCCCACCGTCATCCTGTGGCTGTTGTCAACAGGACCGAAGCGGATCAGGAAAACTCTCCGGCGCTGCCCGACGCCACGACTCCGAGGAGCTCCAAGAGGAAGTCGGCGCAGCTGGTGTCGTCCCGCATCAGGAAACAGCTGTGAGTCTTGGTCCGGGACAACGGTCCTTCGCTCGTCCCCCTCCAACGTCTCTCTGCCTGATCAGGAACCTTCTGGAGAACCAGCTCGACCTGAACTCGGACAGCGGCGGCGAGGAGGATTTTGTTCCGTCCAAAAAGGATCTGGAGAGCAGCGACGAGGAGGAGGAGGCGGCGGACCTGGACAGTGACGAGGAAGTCGTTTTGAAAAAGGGAAGACGCGCGTCAGCGTGTCGAACTCCCCGTTCAAAGCAGAGACGTGGCGCTTCCAGGACGCCGCGGAAGACGCCAGGCAAGGTGAAGCAGCCCGGCCTGAAACGGTTTCACTTCTTCATCGTGCTCCAAAATAATCAAGTTTCGTGCTTTTTGAAGCCTTTTGCTGTCCAGAGCTGAGAGTTTCCTGTGTCCGCAGATTCCGGGAACGCCACGGACTCCCAGCATTCCCAGTAGGTCACTGCCGGCCCGCCAGCCGGCTAATGTTCTGGAGGAGGCCAGAACCAGGTGAGCTCCACGAACCCTCAGGTGTGACCACGAATCACACGTTCGTGTTTAAGATGCTAACAGTTCGGGATGTGTCACTCATTATGGTAACGACCCCGGTCCAGCTTGACCCGGCCTGGGCCACGTCCTGGTCTTTGTGAGCGTCCGTTAGCATGTTAGCACGTTAGCCTTGCGTGATTCCGCTGTGTCCTCAGGCTGCACGTGTCCTCGGTGCCGGAGTCTCTTCCCTGCAGGGAGCAGGAGTTCCAGGACATCTACAGTTTTGTGGAGAGTAAAATCATGGACGGGACCGGAGGGTGAGCGTGATTCCCGGTGGAGGACCCGCACCTGGTCCCGGTCGCGTTGAGGGCGCTTTAACCTGCCGTGTTTCAGGTGCATGTACGTCTCCGGCGTCCCGGGGACGGGGAAGACCGCCACCGTCCACGAGGTGATGAGATGTTTGCAGCAGGCGGCCGACGTGGACCAGATCCCCTCCTTCAGCTTCGTGGAGATTAACGGGATGAAGATGACGGATCCTCATCAGGCCTACGTCCAGATCCTGCAGGTGAGCTGGCTCCAGGGGCTGCTGGGAAACCTGCAGAGCTCGGTGGCGCCGGCGTGTTCGCTGACCCGCCCTCTCCCCCCAGGAGCTGACGGGTCAGAAGGCCACGGCCGACCACGCGGCGGCGCTGCTGGAGAAAAGGTTCAGTAACCCGGCGCCCAGGAAGGAGACGACCGTCCTGCTGGTGGACGAGGTGAGACCGTCATGACCGGACCGGACCGGACCGAAGCCTCCCCGGGTCCCGCGTCCTCGCCGCCACCGTGTTTCCGAAGCGATCCGGGAATTCCCACTTTTTGTTGTTTGACTCCTGGTTGGATCGGGAGGAACCCGCTGGTTGACTCCGCCCCCGTCTGGTCCCGTCTTGTGTCTTCTAGCTGGACCTGCTGTGGACCCGGAAGCAGAACGTGATGTACAACCTGTTTGACTGGCCGACGCGGCGCCACGCCCGGCTGGTCGTGCTGACCATCGCCAACACCATGGACCTGCCCGAGAGGGTCATGATCAACAGGGTGGCGAGCAGACTGGTGAGGAGGCGTGGTCTCGTCAGATTAGGGGTGTGGCCAGACCTGGACATGTGATGGCACGGGACCTAGGCCACGCCCCCGCAGTGGGAAACTGAATCCGTTTGGTTTCCAATATCCAGAAGCTCCGCCCACGGATGAGCTGATGACGACCACGCTGACATCAAAGGGTCTCATCAAAGCCGTAGATGTTAAACTTGTGCCTGGATTTCAGTCTTAAACGGAGCCGCCGCACTGACGCTGTCCCGTCTGGTCATGTGACTGCAGGGTCTGACCCGGATGTCCTTCCAGCCCTACACCTTCAAACAGCTGCAGCAGATCATCACGTCCAGGCTGAACAAGGTGAAGGCGTTCGAGGAGGACGCGCTTCAGCTGGCGTCCAGGAAGGTGAGCAGATGAGAGGCGTTCTGGCCCGGCCCGGCCCGGTCCGGGCCTCGCCGGCTCACCGCCTCTCCTCTCACAGGTGGCGGCGCTCTCCGGCGACGCCCGCCGCTGCCTGGACATCTGCCGCAGAGCGACGGAGATCTGCGAGCACTCCGCCGCGGGCTTGGTGGGAATGAGTCACGTGATGGAGGCGCTGGACGAGATGTTTTCGTCGGCCTACGTGGCGGCCATCAGGTGAGCGCCGCCCCGCGCCGCGCCGCGCCGCTGGTGTCCTGCCGCTCTCAGATGGTGACGCAGCTCTGGTGTCCACAGGAGCGCCTCGCTGCAGGAGCAGCTCTTCCTCAGGGCCGTCATCGCCGAGTTCCGGCGCCTCGGACTGGAGGAGGCCACCTTTCAGCAGGTGTGTGGGGGTCAGACTGTCATGTGACCAGTTCCTGGGTTATTGCAGTGGTGTAATTTTCCCCGGGTCGGGTCTCTCAGGTGCTGCTGCAGCACCAGGCTCTGTGTCGGGTGGAGGGCGTGCAGCCTGTGGGCGTGTCCGAAGGGCTCGCCGTGTGTCAGCGTCTGGGGGCCTGCAGGCTGCTGCTGCTGGAGAGCAGCCGCCTGGGCCTGCTGATGCGGGTCCGCCTCAACGTCAGTCAGGACGACGTGCTCTACGCCCTGAAGGCCGACTGACCCACACGCTCATTGCTCTTTTAATTTAGGATTTTTGTTTACTGTCTCAATGTTGATTTTAACTTCATTTTGGGAGAATTTCCACTGTAAAAAATAAAAGCTCTACCCAAACTTCCCCGAGTCGTGTCTGCAGGAGCCGAAGGAGGCCGAGGGCCCCTCGAAGGGCCCTTTAAAGAGGCCTCAGCAGCTGCAACATTCCACACTTTCACTTCCTGATCAGACGTCGGCTGATTCAGAGAAAAGGTCACAAATTTCATCATAAATCAGCCTTTAATTCAAATCAAATAACCAACCAAAACATGATTTCAGTGACTAAAGTACGATTTAAGAAAAAAGAACCAAAGGATCAAAGTCGTAAATCTCAACAGGATCTCCTGACCCACCCAGGACGTCCCCGCGAGGACGGACGATAAAAGTCCTCATGTTTCAACGTTGGTTTGAATTTACTGACAGAAACGACCAGAACTAACCACGCCCACCACCCATTAACTCCGGGGCTAACCACGCCCATCACTCGTTAACTCCTGGGCTAACCACGCCCATCACTCATTAACTTCGGGGCTAACCACGCCCATCACTCATCAACTCCAGGGCTAACCACGCCCACCACTCATTAACTCTGGGGCTAACCACGCCCGCCACTCATTAACTCCAAGGCTAACCACGCCCACCACTCATTAACTCCAGGGCTAACCACGCCCGCCACTCATTAACTCCAAGGCTAACCATGCCCACCACTCATTAACTCCAGGGGTAACCACGCCCACCACTAATTAACTCCAAGGCTAACCACGCCCACCACTCATTAACTCCACAGCTAACCACACCCACCACTCATTAACTCCGGGGCTAACCACGCCCACCACTCATTAACTCCGGGGCTAGCCACGCCCACCACTCATTAACTCCGGGGCTAACCACGCCCACCACTCATTAACTCCGGGGCTAGCCACGCCCACCACCCATTAACTCCAGGACTAACCACACCCATCACGCGTTAACTCCAGGACTAACCACGCCCACCACTCATTAACTCCAGGGCTAACCACGCCCACCACTCATTAACTCCGGGCTAACCACGCCCATCACTCATCAACTCCAGGGCTAACCACGCCCACCACTAATTAACAAAAAGGCTAACCACGCCCACCACACATTAACTCCAGGGTTAGCCACGCCCACCACTCATTAACTACACGGCTAACCACACCCACCACTCATTAACTCCGGGGCTAGCCACGCCCACCACTCATTAACTACAGGGCTAGCCACGCCCACCACTCATTAACTACACGGCTAACCACACCCACCACTCATTAACTCCGGGGCTAACCACGCCCACCACTCGTTAACTCCGGGGCTAACCACGCCCACCACTCGTTAACTCTGGGGCTAACCACGCCCACCACTCATTAACTCCAGGGCTAGCCACGCCCACCACTCATTAACTCCAGGGCTAACCACGCCCATCACTCATTAACTCGGGCTAGCCACGCCCACCATTCATTAACTCCAGGGCTAACCACGCCCACCACTCATTAACTCCAGGGCTAACCACGCCCATCACTCATTAACTCGGGCTAGCCATGCCCACCATTCATTAACTCCGGGGCTAGCCACGCCCACCACTCATTAACTCCAGGGCTAACCACGCCCATCACTAATTAACTCCGGGACTAGCCACGCCCACCACTCATTAACTCCAGGGCTAACCACGCTGTTCGGTTCAAACGACCTAAAACATGAGAGAAACAAATGAGGCAAAGACGACAGTTTTGAATTTTACTTGCAAGGAGGACGGAGAGATGTGCTCAGTTCCAGATCTCCAACACGTTCTGATGCACAACGTCCGCCATCCTTCTTTTATTGAGATTAGGAGGTCCCTGGTTACAGAATTCAATGTGTCTAAGGGAGGGGAAACACAAGATAGCAGGTCCCAAACAGAGCAAGAAACTAAATCACAATGGTGAGATTATAGTAGGCCTTCACTGATTCCATTAGCTTAGCACATTCTTCCCTAACCCTAACCCAGCTCCTGGGTCAGGCCCTAACCCTAACCCAGCTCCTGGGTCAGGCCCTAACCCTAACCCAGTCAAGGTCACTTCCCCACAGCAGCTGCATTTCTGTCGCCCTTGACCAGAGGAGTTCGATTGACATATCAAGCATCATGAACATTAAACATTAGCAAATAAGAAACATTAAGTAATGAGAAACAATATAACAAGAATAAAGAATATAATAAAGTAAAAGCAAATAAGAGATAACTTTAATATACTGGATCCAACACACGCCCATCAACCATTAACTCAAATGAACGGTATCGGTATCGTATCAAATCCCAAAAGTGTGGTATCGCCCGTCCTTACTATGTGTTCACCACAATATTCAATAATAACCGTTTCTATAGTTATAACTTGTTAGTTATTCAGATATTATTAATAATATATAATAATTCTTCCACAGTGGAATCTTCTCCAGAACCTTCAGCTTTGATCCTGTTTGTGTGAACAAACTCAGAACTCCTCCTTCCACAGGAGGAAGTTCTGAATCCTGCTGAAATTCCTCTTAATGAGATTCTGACACAGTTTTTATCTCCAGCAGCAGAACCTCCACAGCTCTGCTGCTCTTCACACTCGGTTCCTCCTCAGATCCTCTGCTGCATCTGGGATGGATCCTTCTGTAGCACACCAGCGCCAGCGCCCCCAGCACCAGCGCCAGCGCCCCCACCAGCACCAGCACCACCAGCACCACCAGCAGGACGTCCTGGACCGGTGGACACCAGTGGACACTCAGACACAAACCTGTGGAGTCAAACCAGGAAGTTTGATCACTCTTTGCACGTCACCATGGTTACAAACTCTCCTGATCAGTGTGCATCCATCAATCATCAAAGCTGTCAGCAGACCGTATCATAGCAACCAGTCAGGACTCACGGTGTTCGGCCGGAGGCGGCGGCGTCACGTGACCAGAACAGTTGACTAGGAGACACAAAAAGGTTCTTTTGATCATCTGAACACGGTTAGAACCTGAACACAACTGCAGTGCATTGTGGGAGAGACCCTGTGGTTGGTGCTCACCGTGGCAGCTGGCCTCCTGAGGGTTCTGCAAACAAACAAACAAACAAACAAACAAAGGTGTTGGTTTCAGGAGAGAAGGTGCTGCAGCTCTGACCCTCGGCTGCTCGCTCCACTCACCGCTCCGTGATTTTCGAAGGTCACATTTTCCTGGCAGCGCTTCAAGGTCACGGAGTCATTAGTGAGCTTCACCACGTCAGCAGTAATGTCTCCATCAACAGCAAAGGCGTACTGGACGGAAATCAATCAATCAATCTTTAAATATATAGCGTCTTATACAATCAAAATTGTCTCTAGACCCTTACACTGTTTTCTTAAAGAGTTGTTTGGACCCCCTGATAATAAAGAATCACAATAGTCCAGCCTGAAGTAACAAATGCTGGACTAACGTTTCAGCATCGTGGTGGGTCAGCAGCTTCCTGATCTTTGAGATGTTCCTCAGGTGAAAAAAGGCACTTCTAGAGACTAATTTAATGTGTGAGTTGAAGGAGAGATTTTGATCAAAAGTTACTCCAGGATTCCTCACAGAGAGACTAGATGTTAATGAGATACCATCTAGAGTGATCATGTGATCTAATCTATCCCTGAGAGGTTCAGGACCAAACACCATGACCTCAGTTTTTCCTGGGTTAAGGAGGAGGACATTTGAAGACATCCAGGACTTTATGTCTTTAAGACAGGTCTGGAGCTTCACTAACTTCTCTGTCTCCTCTGGTTTCATGGATAAATAAAGCTGAGTGTCATCAGCATAACAATGAAAATTTATCCCATGCTGCTGAATAATGTTCCCTAAGGGAAGCATGTACAAGGTGAAGAGGATTGGTCCAAGTCCAGAACCTTGAGGAACTCCATGGCTCACCCTACTATATGAGGAGGGAACACCATGGACATGAGCAAACTGGTATCTATCAGATAAATCTGATCTAAACCAGTCTAGTGCTGTCCCTTTAATCCCAATCACATGTTCCAGTCTCTGTAACAGGATGCTGTGATCAACTGGATCAAAAGCAGCACTGAGGTCCAGCAGAACCAGCATAGAGACCAGTCCATGATCTGAAGCTATGAGAAGATCATTAGTAACTTTAAGAAGTGCTGTTTCTGTGCTGTGGTGAGCTCTAAAGCCTGACTGAAACATCTCAAACAGGTTGTTCCTCTGCAGGTGCTCCAGTAACTGAGTCACCACCACCTTCTCAAGAACTTTAGAGATAAAAGGAAGGTTGGATATTGCCCCATTATTTTACTAATACGTCAGGATCCAGTGATGGTTTTTTAAGCAACGGCTTAATCACTGCCACCTTGTAGGACCGGGGTCCATAACCTGACACTGAAGAACCATTGATCTGGTCCAGGATAGAACTGCCTATCAGTGGTAGAACATCCTTCAACAGGTGTGTTGGGATGGGATCTAAAGGACACGTGGTGGTCTTGGATTTCTGAATTAGCGATGACGCCTCAGAAAAATATATAGGGCTGAAGGAGTTTAAGGGCTCGTTGGAGACCCTGTATGTTCCCACAGTCGGCACATCTGGTGATGGTCCAGTTGTTGGGATGGCCTGGTTAGCTTTCTCTCTGATAGCTAGAACTTTATCAGTGAAGAAGCTCATGAAGTCTTCACCACTAAGGGAAGAAGGGATACGTGGATCACGTGTGGGGGCACACCTCCTCTGATTTACTATTTTCTTTTTCAGGGGGGCAACAGAATCAAGCGTGATTCTCAGTGAGGTTGCTGCACCTTCAGCAACAGAGTCAACCTCAGCAGGGCTAAGATTATAATGATTGATCCCTGGGGAAACACACGGTGGTCCTGGGATCAGTACAGGGATCACTTCCTTAAACTTAGCTACAGCATTATCTGAGAGACATCTGCTATAGTAAGACTTTGTTCTGAGGATAGAAGAATCCTTAATCATAAATGTAAAAGTGATCAAAGAATGGTCTGACAGGACTGGGTTCTGAGGGAACACTGACACATGTTCTACCTCGACACCATAAGTCAGAACTAGATCTAGGGTGTGGTTAAAGCTGTGAGTTGGTTGGTTTATCTGCTGGAGGAAACCAACTGACTCCAGTAATGAGATGAAGCCATTTCTAAAGCTGTCATTTATAACGTCCATATGGATATTAAAGTCTCCAATGATAATGACTTTGTCTGTTCTAAGGACCAAGTCAGATAAGAAGTCAGAGAACTCAGACAGGAACTCTGAATGTGGCCCAGCAGGGGGGCAATATACAACTACAAACAGAAGTGGCTTTTCTGTCCTCCAGTTCAGATGAGTGATGCCAAGAGTCAGGCTTTCAAATGAACTGAAGCTATGTTTTGGTCTGGGATTAATTAATAACTTGGAGTGATAGATTGCTGCCACTCCCCCTCCTCGACCAGTAACACGAGGAATATGATAATTAAGATGGGTAGGAGGAGTAGATTCATTTAAGCTAACATACTCCTCCTGAAGCCAGGTCTCAGTAAGACAAAATAAATCAATGTGATGATCCACTATCAGGTCGGGCACTAACAGGGATTTACACAAAAGAGATCTAATATTTAACAGTCCACACTTAATTGTGATATTAGTTTCTCCAACTTGTGCTTCAGTATTAATTTTAATAAGATTATGGTGATTGACCGCTCCCCTGCTCTGTGCTTGGTGAACTTTTAACCGTGGAACAGAGACTACCTCTATAGTGTTAAATATGTTATTGTTGGTGGATGAGGGTTCTATGGAAGCAGCAGAGAGGTGTGTAAGACTACAACTCTGCATCCTGGTCTGGACCCTGGATTGTCAGGTCACTTTGGGTCTAATAAAATTAGCCAAATTACTAGAAATGAGAGAAGCACCATCTCATGTGGGATGGACATCTCCTAATCAGACCAGGTTTTCCCCAAAAGGTGCTCCAATTGTCTATAAAGGCCACCTGGTTATCGGGGCACCACCGTGACAGCGACGACATGCGGCCAAACATCTCATCGCTGGCCAGATTGGGGAGGGGGCCAGAGAATGCTACGGAGTCCCACATCGTTTTTGCGTAGTTACAGACCGACTCTGTTAATTTTAGTGACCTCCGACTGACGAAGCCGGGTGTCGTTGGCTCCGACGTGAATAAAAACTTTACCAAATTTACTATGGTCGCTGGAGTCGGCTTCACGTGGCGCAAAACAGAGTCGCCAATTACCAGGGTCGGTTTCTCAGCGGGTGTGTCGCCGAGTGGGGAAACGGTAGCCACGGGAAGCGGGTGGTGGTGCACCGTGGGCCTTTGTTTGGGGCTCCGCTTCCTACGAACCGTCACCCAGCCGCCCTGGCGAGCCGGCTGCTGCCGGGGGACCGCTAGCTGTAGCTACGCTAGGCGGCTCCGCAGCAGCTAGCTTCTCCTGGCTACATGACGCAACTCCAGCTAACTCCAAGCTGCGGAACCGCGTCTCAAGCTCGCTAAGTCTCGCCTCCGTAGCCATAAATAAACTCCACTTTCTGCACCTATTCCCTTCACTAAGGGAGGCAGAGGAGCAACTAAACATTTCACACGCTGAACAGACAAAGACACCGGGTGAAACAGACGGTGAGGCCATGCTAACGCTGATAATCGGCGAAGCCCTGTATTTGTTTAATATGGGTTGTTTCTCACTGTTGATATCAGGTGACTAGAATGTCCCAAGTGTTCAAAATTTTAAGTAAAGTGAATACAACACACCAAGTGTTCAATATTAAGTGAATACGGCACCCCGTGCACAATGCAACCAACGAACGATAGGAGACAGGAAGTGACGCAATAAGTCAGAACATTTTCAGCAGCGCTAAATCTTTACGGCTGAGCCAAGAGATCCTCAGGTCAGGCTTCCATCAAGTCCTGGAAGTTTTGGGAACTTCCACAATGCCCCCTGTGAAGTCACCACCGCACTTACGGAGGCGTTGGCCCAGCTGGAAGATGTGTTTTCGTTGACCGTCGGTGCCGGGTCCAGCTGATAGGTGACAGAGCCGTCAGGGTTCTTGGTACCGTTACAGGTCAGCTGTTGTGGAGGGTCGGGGGCCGCAGAACCGGCCGAATGTTCGACCGAGGCTGGAAAAAGTTCATAAATCCGAGCACATGATTAAATACCTGCGGAAAAGATCATCACAAACTTTCCCCCCGAATCTGAATGAAAAACGGGACCGAATTTTACCGTAAAAAATGATAATGAAGCACAGAGACGTGAAGCACAGGTTTCTCATGGTTCCTTCCTAAATCCCAGACAGTTATGAGCAAACAAACTTTGGGACTTTTTGACTCTTCCTGAAGCGGAGTGATTTGTGTCACGTGACCGCTGTTTCGAAGCCGGTCATTGGCTCACGGCGTTTCGACGCAGTCCGATCCAAGGACAGGTTTGAGTGGTTTGATGGCACACCAGCTATATAAGATGCATTATTATGCTTCTAAATTATTGGGTTGTGCGTAGATAGCGATTTGGAGAGTGAGAGTTTGAGTATGTTGGCGAGTACCACCAATAAGCGACGTTCTAGATCAGGCCTGGCCAACCCGCGGCTCTTTGCCTGGTTCATGTGGCTCTAACGTTCACGTTGAAGTTTTTATTTTTATTTTGTTTTTTATGTGCGTGCTCGCTTCGCTTGAGTTCAACACGGTACTTTCGCCAAACGCGCATGCGCGTTGGATGAAAATACCGCAAAGTTTCTCAGTAGGGACGAGATCTTTTGAGTAAACAATTAGTGTCAAGTTCGCCTTCAAAATGGCAGAAAAACCTGCACGAACGCTTGGTGACCCGGTTCCGTGATCCACAACTGAAAAGGCCACAGATCGCATCCCTCTGTTGCCCCTTTTAATGTGGAGCCGCACTGTTTAATGCCCCGCACTGTTTAATGCCCCGCACTGTTTTAATGCCCCGCACTGTTTTAATGCCCCGCACTGTTTAATGCCCCGCACTGTTTTAATGCCCCGCACTGTTTTAATGCCCCGCACTGTTTAATGCCCCGCACTGTTTAATGCCCCGCACTGTTTTAAAGCCCCGCACTGTTTAATGCCCCGCACTGTTTTAATGCCCCGCACTGTTTTAATGCCCCGCACTGTTTAATGCCCCGCACTGTTTTAATGCCCCGCACTGTTTTAATGCCCCGCACTGTTTAATGCCCCGCCGACACAGGTGAGGCTGCAGCTGATGATCGATCTTTGTGAGGACCAACTGAAACCTGCTTTAAGGGAAGGGGCCACTGGGTCCTGGAAAAGTGCCAATGGAAAAAAACTCTGTCAAACGGGCTGCGCTTAAGATCCTGTCAGTATTTGGGTCAACACACGTCTCGAGTCTGTGTTTTCTGTCCTGAAACACGTGAAACCAAAGCACCGATCTGCTCTGACTGACACCCGTGTGAAAGAACTGAATACGAGCCAGATTTGGAGAGGATTGTTCAAAGCAAGGAGTGCCAGAAGGCCCACTGAGCAACATGCACAGTGAGAGAAACAAAGATATTTTAATTATTATATTTTTGTTTGTAAACTGTGACTGGCCCGTGGTCTGGAGAGGTCCAATTCTGTCATTATCATGTTGGTGTGGGACATTTCTAATAAATCTGGCTGAGCAGAGGTGTGTGTGAGGAGGGATGAGGTGATGTGCACGTGTGCACATGTGTGTGATGCGGCTCTTGGGCCCTGACTGGTTGGCCCGGCCTGCTCTAGGGGCAGCCCTGGCATCACTTCGCACTGACCTGGTGCCTTTCACTGCCGATGACTATGCAGCAATCAACCGTTGCCTGACAGTTTTAAGGCCATTCTATCAGGCAAAGGTTGAGCTTTCTGAGGAAAGGGTCAGGGTCAAAGGCAACTCCTTTAGCCAAAATACTGAGACACCATTTCAGCCGAGTGTGCCCAAATGGCTCCTTGCATTGGTGCCACGCTTGCCAACCATTGGAACAAAAAATTCAGTGGCTTGGAAAAGGTGAACTTCCCGTCTGTGGCAACCATCTTGGATCCGTGATTTAAACAGGCTGGCTTTACGAATCAAAGAGTGTTCCAGTCTTATGGATGGGTCGGCAGAAGATGTGCCACTGGAGACTGCAACAGCAGAAAAAAACTGAAGACAAATAACTTGTCTGCTTCTGTGAATAATCATTCCAAATCAAACACACAAGTCCCCAAATGACATTATCTTTAAAGGTTTTCCTTAAAAACACGTCACACACACACAAACAATGTTTCTGAATTCAAACACCACGATCATTTGCAAAGTAGGAAGGAGCTCTGATCCTGTTGTGTTATGGGGAGTCAAGGAGGCCTGGACCCAGACGCAGAGTAGAGGATATGGCTCTTTATTAATAACAAAAGGTGCAAAACAAGCAGTCAATTCTAGCAAAGTAACAACAGAAAATCTACGAACTAACGTCACCATAAAGAAAAAACCGTCAAGAAAAAGTACAAATGAAAACGCAGTGACGAGGCACTGGAACAAACTCACAGGCCTGAAGAAACCACGGAAACAGGAGGCGAAAACTAGAAATCACAACGGATGGGAGCTCGATGCAGTGGCGAACAACAACCCGGCACAGGAGGCACCGAGCTGCAGGTGCGTCAGCGGCTCCGCGCTCCCCGGGGAGCGGCCGCTCCCCCCTGCAGGTGGGGGAGGAGGGAAGAGACGAGTCGCAACGTGTTGGGGACTTTTAGTAGTTTTTAAATAAATCTCAAAGTGTTTAACAAACCCTTAATATCATTCGCATTTATTCTTTAGGTTAATCTTGAATGTGTTTTAGATTAAGGGGGCGAGCATCTGCATATTTTATTGTAAAGATAATATGATCATTATTTGGTATGAATGAACAAAACACCTGGATGAGCACACGATGAGCTTTTATTGGTGTCGTGGGATTGAAACAGTGTCAGTGCTTCAGTCGTGCTCTTTAGAGGTTGCCATGGCTACAGCTGACCACCAAATGTCACTAAAGTCTCGAAGCTTTGGCTCTTGTTCGGCACAACTGTGAGGAAAGTCTCAGTGCTTCGTGAGGCTTCACCTGCCCACCACGAATTCTGGAATATTCCGGAATGGCCCCGCCCACGGCCCCGCCCCCCACGTGCACCACACTAAAATGGCCACTAGGTGTCGCGCGCTACAAAGAAAACAATCCGCGCGTGAACGCAACATTTTTATTGTTTTATTGCAAATGAGACAAAAATCAATCACCCAAGATGATTTTTAAAACGTGATCAAAGTGTTCAGAAGCGGCAGCATGAAAACGCCTCTCAGGTGAGCAGGAAACACACCTGAGTGTTGAGCAGAGAGGCGACAGGACGGAGCGGCCGCGCGCGCACACACGCCGCTGGAGGTTATTTTTAGACGGGAGGAGGCGACAGCAGACGCCTCGGCAAATATTCGCCCATCGCGTCGCTCCACCTGGAACTCACGCAGGATGTCACCGCACCGCCGCGCGTGAACAGCTGCCAGGAGCGCGAGCGCCTCGTTTGTGACGGGAGAAGAACGCAGAGAACCGGCGCAGCACCAAACCAGCCGCTTTTATCAGGTGCACCGATCGGATCCACCCAGCAGCGGTACGAACACGCGCACGCACGCACGCCCGTTGCGGGTTTCTGGCCAGACTTACCTGTATTTTCGGTGATGTTTTAGATGGATTCTTGTTCTCAGCAGCGGTCAGTAGCAGCAGCAGATGCTTTGATGCTGCTCATTAAAAGTTGCAACGATATTTTTACAGGTGCAGCTATCGTGCGTGTGCGTGTGTGTGTGCGCGCGCGCTTCCTCCAGGAATGTGGTCTCCGTCCATGTTGAGGCTCCTGGTTTTGTGTCTTTACGTCTGTGGTCGTTTGACGATCGTGGCTGATTTTCCATTTGTTCTGTCATTAAAAACCTGTTATCGTCGCGTTTATGACCCAACTAAGGAGGATTTGGATTCTTGCTCTTAAAACAAATCAATTCATCTATTATATATGTATTATATTATATTACTATCTATTTATTTCTGTCATTTGTCACAGATATGCGCAAGCGTGCTAATGCGCGCTAAACATGTCACCTGCTAAATTAGCACGTTAGCATTGTGGTGAGAATGAGTGTTTCTGTTTACTGTTGAATAGAAAATGTTGACCACGTGATTAGCATTTTTGTCACCATGCTGACGTGGTCGAATGTAAATGTGGTGAGAATTTTCCTCCTGAAATTAGCATACATTAGCATTGTTGTCCTCAGCATATGCTTCATACTAAACAGTGGAGTTTGTTGCTGAATATTAAGCTCAAAATTTGACAAACGTAAACCAGCTAAACTAAAATGAACTCAGCATGTCAGTGCAAACCAGATGCTAACATGCTAACATGCTATTATTAATGTTGGTTTGAAAGATGTTGAAAGGCAGATACGGTTGGCAGCTCTGGTCTCCGTTGTTGCTGTCCACAGTTGTCCCTAAACCACCTCACATCCGTCCTCTCCTGTCCCACATCCGTCCTCTCCTGTCCCACATCCGTCCTCTCCTGTCCCACATCCGTCCTCTCCTGTCCCACATCCGTCCTCTCCTGTCCCACATCCGTCCTCTCCTGTCCCACATCCGTCCTCTCCTGTCCCACATCAGTCCTCTCCTGTCCCACATCCGTCCTCTCCTGTCCCACATCCGTCCTCTCCTGTCCCACATCCGTCCTCTCCTGTCCCACATCCGTCCTCTCCCGTCCCACATCCGTCCTCTCCCGTCCCACATCAGTCCTCTCCTCTCCCACATCCGTCCTCTCCCGTCCCACATCAGTCCTCTCCTGTCCCACATCCGTCCTCTCCTGTCCCACATCAGTCCTCTCCTCTCCCACATCCGTCCTCTCCCGTCCCACATCAGTCCTCTCCTCTCCCACATCCGTCCTCTCCTGTCCCACATCCGTCCTCTCCCGTCCCACATCAGTCCTCTCCTGTCCCACATCAGTCCTCTCCTCTCCCACATCCGTCCTCTCCTGTCCCACATCCGTCCTCTCCCGTCCCACATCCGTCCTCTCCCGTCCCACATCCGTCCTCTCCCGTCCCACATCCGTCCTGTTCCCGTCCCACATCCGTCCTCTCCCGTCCCACATCCGTCCTCTCCTGTCCCACATCCGTCCTCTCCTGTCCCACATCCGTCCTCTCCTCTCCCACATCCGTCCTCTCCTGTCCCACATCAGTCCTCTCCTGTCTCACATCCGTCCTCTCCTGTCCCACATCAGTCCTCTCCTGTCCCACATCCGTCCTCTCCTGTCCCACATCAGTCCTCTCCTGTCTCACATCCGTCCTCTCCTGTCCCACATCCGTCCTCTCCCGTCCCACATCCGTCCTCTCCCGTCCCACATCAGTCCTCTCCCGTCCCACATCCGTCCTCTCCCGTCCCACATCCGTCCTGTTCCCGTCCCACATCCGTCCTGTTCCCGTCCCACATCAGTCCTCTCCCGTCCCACATCCGTCCTCTCCCGTCCCACATCAGTCCTCTCCCGTCCCACATCTGTCCTCTCCCGTCCCACATCTGTCCTCTCCCGTCCCACATCCGTCCTCTCCCGTCCCACATCAGTCCTCTCCTGTCCCACATCCGTCCTCTCCTGTCCCACATCCGTCCTGTTCCCGTCCCACATCCGTCCTCTCCTGTCCCACATCCGTCCTGTTCCCGTCCCACATCCGTCCTCTCCTGTCCCACATCCGTCCTGTTCCCGTCCCACATCCGTCCTCTCCTGTCCCACATCCGTCCTCTCCCGTCCCACATCAGTCCTCTCCCGTCCCACATCCGTCCTCTCCTCTCCCACATCCGTCCTCTCCTGTCCCACATCAGTCCTCTCCCACATCAGTCCTCTCCCGTCCCACATCCGTCCTCTCCTCTCCCACATCCGTCCTCTCCCGTCCCACATCCGTCCTCTCCCGTCCCACATCCGTCCTCAGCAGCGCTTCAGTTCCAACGTCTGCTGGCTCAGTTGTCCTGGTCTCCATCTGCAGACCTCCTTCCTGGATCAGGTTTAGCAATAATTAGTCCCCCTGCACACAGGAGATGACAGATAGGCCTGTCAATATACCGATAACCACATACCATAATATGCTAATGTCCATATACATCCAAACATAACCATGAAAACGACCCTCAGCGCTACGAACAGCTGGCGGCAACAGGCCCCGCCCCCTCTCCACAGGGCGGATAAGGGCGTCTCCGGGCTGATTCCGTCTCTCTGTGGTCCAGATGGCGAAGGCGGACCAGCGTTTCGGCCAGCGGGACGGTTCTGACCAGAACTTTGACTACATGTTCAAGCTGCTGATCATCGGCAACAGCAGCGTGGGGAAAACGTCCTTCCTGTTCCGCTACGCCGACGACTCCTTCAGCAACTCCTTCGTCAGCACCGTCGGCATCGACTTCAAGGTGAAGACGGTTTATCGCAACGACAAAAGGATCAAACTGCAGATCTGGGTGAGTGTGCACATCTGCACCCTGCACATCTGGAGCTAGCACATCTGGAGCTAGCACATCTGGAGCGACGTGCTAACGTTCAGCAAGAGAGGAGGCAGGAAGCTGCTGCACAAATACACACTCTCACTAGTACACACACAGAAACACACACTGACACACAGAAACACACACTGACACACACACTGACACAGAAACACACACTGACAAACACACACACACAGAAACACGCACTGACACACAGAGACACACAGAAACACTGACACACACACACACACTGACACAGAAACACACACTGACAAACACACACACACTAACACAGCATGTGACTATTTCTTCAGTCAATTTTGAGCTGCAGAGAGGAAAAGAGACAGAAGTGCTGCAGCATCACTGATGATGTTGTTGCCATGGCAACAGCTCTTCAGACTCTTATCAACAAACACATGCAATGCAGACACTGACACACACACAAACACACACTACACTGACAATTAAAGAGAACACTTTAGGTGCAGATGTTGAAACATTGTGTGTGTGTATATGTGTGTGTGTGCTTGAGTGTGCCTGTGTATGGGTGTGTGTGTGTATGGGTGTGGGTGTGTGTATGGGTGTGTGTGACTGTGTGCCTGTGTATGAGTGTGTGCCTGAGTATGGGTGTGTGTGTGTGTGTGTGTATGGGTGTGGGTGTGCGTGTGTGGGTGTGTGTGTGTGTGTGTGCCTGTGTGTGTGTGTGTGTGCCTGTGTGTGTGTGTGTGTGTGTGTATGGGTGTGGGTGTGTGTGTGTGTGTGTGTATGGGTGTGTGCCTGTGTGTGTGTGTGTGTGTGTGCCTGAGTGTGGGTGTGTGTGTGTATGGGTGTGTGTGTGTGTGTGTGTGTGTGTGTGTGTGTGTGAGTGTTCAGGCTGAGCTGTGATATAAACACGAACACGTGGATTTTTCTCACTTTAGCGTCGCTGCTAACGTGTTTCTGTTTCCTACGTTTGATGAAGAAAAGAAGAGTTTAAAATACAAAACACAACATTTGCCTTCAGTAAGAGAAAGAGATGTTACAGGCTGTGTGTCTTTGCTCACACACACACACACACACACACACACACATCAGATGAGCTGATCTGATCGATGCGTCAGATTAAAGATTAATCCCAACACGTTTAGAACCTGAAACTGTTCCAGTCCTCCAGTAATTTCATGGCCTGACTTGCAGTCTCATTGTTGTACGTCTCCATGGAAACAGGAATAATTGCCCACTCGTAGCGTCCTGGGAGGGCAGAATAGGAAAGCTAATAACACAGTAATAACACATTTGCTCCTGCTGACGGGCAACATCTGCTCCCTGTGGGCGTCAGACAGGTGACAGGTCACAGCAGTCGGACAACAGCCAGCACAAATGTCAGAAATATTTCTGTCATTTCATCGTAAATAAAATGATCATTAAGGTGGGCGGGGCTGCGTGGATCCTCTGGCTCCGCCCACAAGCACAGACACGTGTGTGAGGAGGACAGGTGACCTGAGGTGTGACTGAGGGTGGATGGATGGATTGATGGATGGATGGATGGATGGATGCTGATGGATGGATGGATGGATGCTGGTGGATGGATGGATTGATGGATGGATGGGTGGATGCTGGTGGATGGATGGATGGATGGATGCTGATGGATGGATGGGTGGATGGATGCTGATGGATGGATGGGTGGATGCTGGTGGATGGATGCTGGTGGATGGATGGGTGGATGCTGGTGGATGGATGCTGGTGGATGGATGCTGGTGGATGGATGCTGGGCCGCAGCAGCAGCTGACTCCAGGCTCCTGCCCTCCCCCTGCCCCCCTGCCCTCCTGCCCCCCTTGCCCCCGCCTCCCCCCTCCCTGCCCCCGCCCCCCTGCCCCCTTGCCCCGCCTCCCCCCTCCCTGCCCCGCCCCCCTGCCCCCCCCCCCAGGATACAGCAGGACAGGAGCGTTACCGCACCATCACCACAGCTTATTACCGCGGCGCCATGGGCTTCATCCTCATGTATGACATCACCAACGAGGAGTCTTTCAACGCAGTACAGGACTGGTATGGGTGTGTGTGTGTGTGTGATGTATCTGTGTGTGTAATGTCTGTCTAATGTCTGTAAGATGTGTCTGTGTGTGTGTGTGTCATGTGTCTCATGTGTGTGTAACGTGTGTCTGTGTGTAACGTGTGTGTAACGTGTGTGTAACGTGTATGTCATGTGTGTGTCATTTGTCTGTGTGTGTGTAACGTGTGTGTAATGTGTGTGTCATGTGTCTGTATCTGTGTGTGTAACGTGTGTGTAATGTGTGTGTCATGTGTCTGTGTGTAATGTGTGTGTAACGTGTGTCTGTAACGTGTGTGTAACATGTGTGTAACGTGTGTGTAATGTGTGTGTCGTGTGTGTGTCATTTGTCTGTGTGTGTGTAACGTGTGTGTAATGTGTGTGTCATGTGTCTGTGTATCTTTGTGTGTAACGTGTGTGTAATGTGTGTGTCATGTGTCTGTGTGTGTAATGTGTGTGTAACGTGTCTGTGTAACGTGTGTGTAACATGTGTGTAACGTGTGTATAATATGTGTGTCGTGTGTGTGTAATGTGTGTCTGTGTGTAATGTGTGTGTCATGTGTGTGTCATTTGTCTGTGTGTGTGTAATGTGTGTGTCATGTGTCTGTGTATCTGTGTGTGTAACGTGTGTGTAATGTGTGTGTCATGTGTCTGTGTGTGTAATGTGTGTGTAACGTGTGTCTGTAACGTGTGTGTAATGTGTGTGTAATGTGTGTGTCATGTATGTGTGTGTGTAACGTGTGTGTAATGTGTGTGTCATGTATCTGTGTGTGTTACGTGTGTGTAACGTGTGTGTAACGTGTCGTCACTGTCTTGTTTCAGATTCTATCACTATCTCAGTGTTTCCTGTTTAGTCTGAGCTCCACTCGGGTCCGACCAGTGTTTCCTTGTGTTGCCAGGGCAACGCAGATCAAGACGTACTCGTGGGACAACGCTCAGGTGATCATGGTGGGCAACAAGTGCGACATGGACGAGGAGAGAGTCGTTCCTCCGGAGAAAGGGAAGCACCTGGCCGACCAGCTAGGTGAGTCCGGAGACTCCTCCCCGAGGTTGCATTTGCATGTCTCCATGGCAACAGCTGTAGCCAGAGGTGTTGACGTTCTGGAACGCCTTCAGAGACTCTTTAAGCTGTGATGTGGATTCAGGGATCATCTGCTGATCCAGCATGAAGGTGTGAAACTCACCTGTAGGTGTGAAACTCACCTGTAGATGTGAAACTCACCTGTAGGTGTGAAACTCACCTGTAGATGTGAAACTCACCTGTAGGTGTGAAACTCACCTGTAGATGTGAAACTCACCTGTAGGTGTGAAACTCACCTGTAGGTGTGAAACTCACCTGTAGATGTGAAACTCACCTGTAGGTGTGAAAACTCACCTGTAGGTGTGAAACTCACCTGTAGATGTGAAACTCACCTGTAGGTGTGAAACTCACCTGGAGGTGTGAAACTCACCTGTAGGTGTGAAAACTCACCTGTAGGTGTGAAACTCACCTGTAGATGTGAAACTCACCTGTAGGGTGTGAAACTCACCTGGAGTTGTGAAAACTCACCTGTAGGTGTGAAACTCACCTGTAGGTGTGAAACTCACCTGTAGATGTGAAACTCACCTGGAGGTGTGACACTCACCTGTAGGTGTGAAACTCACCTGTAGGTGTGAAACTCGCCTGTAGGTGTGAAACTCACCTGTAGATGTGAAACTCACCTGTAGGTGTGAAACTCACCTGGAGTTGTGAAAACTCACCTGTAGGTGTGAAACTCACCTGTAGGTGTGAAACTCACCTGTAGGTGTGAAACTCACCTGGAGGTGTGAAACTCACCTGGAGGTGTGAAAACTCACCTGTAGGTGTGAAACTCACCTGTAGATGTGAAACTCACCTGTAGGGTGTGAAACTCACCTGGAGGTGTGAAACTCACCTGGAGGTGTGAAACTCACCTGTAGGTGTGAAAACTCACCTGTAGGTGTGAAACTCACCTGTAGATGTGAAACTCACCTGTAGGGTGTGAAACTCACCTGGAGTTGTGAAAACTCACCTGTAGGTGTGAAACTCACCTGTAGATGTGAAACTCACCTGTAGGTGTGAAACTCACCTGTAGGTGTGAAACTCACCTGTAGATGTGAAACTCACCTGTAGGTGTGAAACTCACCTGGAGGTGTGAAAACTCACCTGTAGGTGTGAAACTCACCTGGAGGTGTGAAAACTCACCTGTAGATGTGAAACTCACCTGTAGATGTGAAAACTCACCTGTAGGGTGTGAAACTCACCTGGAGTTGTGAAAACTCACCTGTAGGTGTGAAACTCACCTGTAGGGTGTGAAACTCACCTGGAGTTGTGAAAACTCACCTGTAGGTGTGAAACTCACCTGTAGGTGTGAAACTCACCTGTAGATGTGAAACTCACCTGGAGGTGTGACTCTCACCTGTAGGTGTGAAACTCACCTGTAGGTGTGAAACTCACCTGTAGGTGTGAAACTCACCTGGAGGTGTGAAAACTCACCTGTAGGTGTGAAACTCACCTGGAGGTGTGAAAACTCACCTGTAGATGTGAAACTCACCTGTAGATGTGAAAACTCACCTGTAGGGTGTGAAACTCACCTGGAGTTGTGAAAACTCACCTGTAGGTGTGAAACTCACCTGTAGGGTGTGAAACTCACCTGGAGTTGTGAAAACTCACCTGTAGGTGTGAAACTCACCTGTAGGTGTGAAACTCACCTGTAGATGTGAAACTCACCTGGAGGTGTGACACTCACCTGTAGGTGTGAAACTCACCTGTAGGTGTGAAACTCACCTGTAGGTGTGAAACTCACCTGTAGATGTGAAACTCACCTGTAGGTGTGAAACTCACCTGGAGTTGTGAAAACTCACCTGGAGGTGTGAAACTCACCTGTAGGTGTGAAAACTCACCTGTAGGTGTGAAACTCACCTGTAGGTGTGAAACTCACCTGTAGGTGTGAAACTCACCTGGGCTCAGGTCAGAGGTTGTAAAGGCTCATACAGACGCTGAGCCCAGAACAGCCGCGTCGGCGGGGAAACGGCCTCCAACAGGGACCAGGACCAGGACCAGGACCAGGACCAGGACCAGGACCAGGCTCACATGGGGGCGGAGCCAGAGATTCTGCTGCTGAAGGTTCTGGAACCAGCTCAGAGAGCATCTGCTGCTTGTTGTGGATGTTGTGGGTGGCCAGTGAGGAGATGTCATGTGACCTCTGTGGCCACTTCCTGTCAGCTCTGTGGCCACTTCCTGTCAGCTGACCCAGTCCCTCAGACCTCCTCAGTCACGCTGGAGGAACACGCTGTAACCACTTCCTGTTTGGTCCTGCAGGCTTCGAGTACTACGAGGCCAGCGCCAAGGAGAACATCAACGTGCGGCAGGTGTTCGAGCGCCTGGTGGACATCATCTGCGTGAAGATGTCGGAGCGCGTGGACGTGGAGGCGCCGGCGGCTCCTGGCGCCAAGACCGCCAGACTGAGCGACAAGCCCGCGCAGCTGCCGCAGCGCTGCTGCTGATCGCCGCCCAGCTCGTTAGGGCGAAACACTTGTGACATTCTTGTTCTGCTTTAGTCCAGCTGTGTGGTCAATAATCAGTGGTCGATAGTGCCCCGCCCCCTCCGCCACTTCCATTCTGAGGTGTGTGTGTTGTGTCATCCGTTGTAGAAGATTCCGGAAGCATTAGCCAACACGCGCGTTAGCATCAGGCGCTAACGGCCGTCGCATCGGGAACTCCGTCACTAAT
>JAPVLW010000055.1:22500-52500 GCA_027382335.1 Takifugu ocellatus | reverse complement strand
ACGCACGCACGCACACACGCACGCACACACACACACACTCCTAAACACACGCACGCACACACACACACACTCCTAAACATACACACGCACACGCACACACGCAAACACACACACACACTCATAAACACACGCACGCACACACGCGTTTGTTCAGGCCAGTTATGAGACCTTCACTGTTGACCTCGAGGTGCCCCCCAGAACCTTCAGGTCCACTTCAGCGGGACCAGGTCGCCCTTGGTCCCGCTGAAGTGAACTGGACTCGCTTGTCTTTCAGCTGCTCCTGAAACTCATCGTGGACCATCTGGCCGACTTCGGCGCCGAGCCCGGAGTCTTCGCCATGTTCGTGGAGCAGCTGAAGAAGGCCTACTTCAACGTCCTCATCAGACCGGAGTGTCTGGGCAGGTAGCCCCTCCCCCGGGGAGCGCAGCCGGCCCACCTGCTCGCCTACCTGACGGCTGTCACCTGCAGGGACGTGCGTCTGATGCTTCTGCAACATTCTCGCTGGTCCGTCGTTCAAAAGTACCGAGCCATCATGAGCGACCCGACCCGGGAGCAGCTGCTCACGTTTGTCAGCGCGCTGAAGGCGGAGCTCTACGCTGAGGGGCTGGTCCAGGGCAACTTCACCAGCGCCGTCAGTACACACACACAGTCATACACACACACACACGCACACACACACACACTCACAGTCATACACACACACACACGCACACACACACACACTCACAGTCATACACACACACACACGCACACACACACACACAGTCATACACACACACACACGCACACACACACACACTCACAGTCATACACACACACACACGCACACACACACACACAGTCATACACACACACACACGCACACACACACACACAGTCATACACACACACACACGCACACACACACACACAGTCATACACACACACACACACACACACATGCACACACACACACACGCGCACACACACACACACACGCGCACACACACACACGCACGCACACACACACACGCAGTCATACACACACACACACACACACACACACACACGCAGTCATACACACACGCACACACACATGCACACACACACGCAGTCATACACACACACACACACGCACACACACGCACACACGCAGTCATACACACACACACACATGCACACACGCACACAAGCGCGCACACACACACACACGCACACACACGCAGTCATACACACACACACACGCACACACACACACGCAGTCATACACACACACACACACATGCACACACGCGCGCACACACACACACACACGCACACACACACGCAGTCATACACACACACACACGCACACACACACACACGCAGTCATACACACACACACACACACACACACACGCAGTCATAAACACACGCGGTCATACACACACGCAGTCATACACACACACGCCGTCAGTACACACACGCACACACACACACACACACACACACACACTCACAGGAGCCCTTATTTTGAACTCTGCCCCCCTCCCAGGAGTCTAAAGAGTTCCTGCAGTACTTCATTGAGTGAGTACCACCACACTTGCTCTAATAGCTCAGTTGCTATCATGTTATTATGGGATGGTTTCACAGCAGAAGGTTAAATTGGGCCGGTTCTGTGTAGCACGCTGCAGTTCCGCGCGCTGCCAGCAGAGGTCCCCGTGTCCTTCCAGGTGGTGGACCTGCCCCCAAAAGCTCACCTGTGTAAGGTGAAGACCCTCAACAGAGGAGACGCCAACTCTGGGGTCACCGTGTATTACCAGGTAGGCATCAGAACCACTGAGGTGAGTGGAGCAGAACCTGGGCTCATCTCCATGTTCTGTGTGCTCAGTCGGGCCTGAAGAACCTCAGAGAACACGTTCTGATGGAGCTGATGGTGGTGAGTTCCCACAGGCGTCCACACTCAATGTTCCACATGATCAAAGCCCATCGATCAAAGCCCATCGATCAAAGATAAGAGTCCAGGACTTGTGTGGTTCCGTCCCAGATGCACATGGAGGAGCCGTGTTTCGACTTCCTCAGGACCAAAGAGACTCTGGGGTCGGTGGTTTCTGCACCATCCAGGAGGTCACAGATCCAGGGGTTCTCAGGTTGTTCTGCTGCCTTCACAGGTACCAGGTGTACTCCAGCTGCAGGAACACCTGCGGGCTGTTGGGCTTCTCCGTCACCGTGGAAACGCAGGCCACCAAGTTCAGGTGGCTTTGGTGTCCCTTCAACATTCGCTCGGGTCCAGTTAGTTCAACCTCGAGTCTCACGTTCCCTCCCCACGTGGTCTTCGCAGCACCGAGTTGGTGGAGGAGAAGATCGAGGAGTTCCTGGTCCACTTCGGCGAGCGCCTGTCCAGCCTGAGCGAGGAGGCCTTCAGAACCCAGGTGACGGCGCTCATCAAGCTGAAGGAGTGCGAGGACGCCCACCTGGGCGAGGAGGTGGACCGCCACTGGTTTGAGGTGGTGACGCAGCAGTACCTGTTCAGGAGGCTGGAGAAGGAGGTGAGCCTGGACCAGGACCGAGCCGGGTCAGCAGCACGAGCTCTGGTCCAGATGAAGGTTCTGGAGCTGCTGTGGAGGTTCAGGTTCAGCTCTGTGGTCTCCTTTGATCTCCTGCAGATCAAAGCGCTGAAGCTGTTCTCACGGGAGGACCTGCTCTCGTGGTTCCTGGAACACAGAACCAGCAGCAGGAAACTCAGCGTGCACGTACGTGAGCGCTCATTCCCCAAGCACGTCTGAGGGCCCAGCGGCAGCTGTGATTCACCTCCGTCTCTTTGGTGGCTCAGGTGGTCGGCTTTGGTGGGAAGGAGGACCCCCCGGAGGAGGAGGGCGCCCCCGGTCCCGCCTGCTCCGCCTACGGCGAAGTGAGTGAGCTGACCTTCCTGCCGGCGTGCTCGCCAGCGCTCCAGGACGCCACGCTCATTACGGACATCAGAGCCTTCACCTCCTCCCTGCACCTCCATCCTCACCACAAGATCCTCAGCTAGACCCCCAGCTAGACCCCCAGCTAGCTCCTCAGTTAGACCCCCAGCTAGATCCTCAGCTAGACCCCCAGCTAGCTCCTAAGCTAGCTCCTCAGTTAGACCCCCAGCTAGCTCCTAAGCTAGCTCCTCAGTTAGACCCCCAGCTAGCTCCTAAGCTAGCTCCTCAGTTAGACCCCCAGCTAGCTCCTAAGCTAGCTCCTCAGTTAGACCCCCAGCTAGCTCCTCAGCTAGCTCCTCAGTTAGACCCCCAGCTAGACCCCCAGCTAGCCCGAGAGCCCCGGACCTCATCGCTGGTTGACTGTTGGACCTGGGTTACCATGGAAACGGCAGCCAAAGAAGAAGCTGGGATGACATTAGAGCAGTTAGCAATGCTGCGTTTACTTGCTGTGGGAGAATTAAGGCGACAGCTTTGATCCTTTGATCTGTTCTTACAACAGGCGGGTTCTGGTTTTTCCTTGGTGAAATAATGCAGCACAACTCAGGGTTTAGATGGAACCTTTTCTAAATAAATGTCATTTTAGCAGGTTGATTGTTCATTTTTAAACACTGTTGTCACAAATGTGGCAGCGATTCATTCTATTCTGCTCTCAATAAAGTTTTTGCTCTTTAATCGACAGAACTGGTCAAAAGATTAAAAACGTAAATTTGCAGCGACATCTGCTGGCGCTCAGTGACATCACACGTTGAAATAAAACAGTCAGCGGTTGTGACGTCACGCGAGCGCAGAGGAGCAGCTGTTCAGTACCAAAGTCCACGGTACCGCGGCTGGTACCGCTAATAAAGCAGCAAACTCGGCCTGGAGCCTCCGTCTGTTCCTGGCTCGGTCACCACGTCGTTGGGAATCACAACTTTAGCTTTTAGCTTTATAAATGTCAGACTTTTGTGACCGGAAACCTTCGGAGCTGCAGCTCAGCGGTGACATGGAGGCGGAAGCGCTCCTCACTTCCTGATTGGTAGATCGGCGGGGGCGGGGCCAGGGGGCGGGCCTACAAGGGGCGGGGCTGTGACGCTACCCGCAGTTACAATGACTGTTCATCTTTAATGTATGTGGACAAATCAGAGCCATTTTAGGATGAATGTACATAAAGGTCTCACACACATTAATCGACTCCACTCACACATGTTGTAGCCACTGGTGATAACTCACACATGTTGTAACCACTGGTGATAACTCACATGTTTTGGAAAGTTAAGCTTTGAAAAGGCGTCTGATAGAGGACCCCACAGCGACACCTGCTGGTCATGCTGGGGGCCCCGTCATGGGTCACCAGTAAACCAGTGAACATCCCAGTAGCTCCTCCTGTGGTTGCATTTCTCTGTTGATCCCATCTGAAAACGAATAATCTTTGTTTTTTAAGGTTTTTATTTTGCTTCGACTCTCAAATGAAACATTTTCACTAGAAATATTCTAAAAGTGACTTCTGTGAATTAATGATGGAAACTAAAGTGCAAACCTGATGAGCAGTTTCCATGGTGATTTCAGGCAACGGACAACAGTGAACGACAATACACGTCCATTTTAACGAAGATCAAAAATAATTCGTCAGTGTTGATTCTGTGTCGGCGACGCTGATCAAAACAATTATTCTTGTGTGAACTCGACGTGGTGAAACTGGACCAGCTCAAGACGAGGAGCAACACCGACAGAAACGCTTTAAATCACGTTAAACCTAACGGTAGCGATGATGACGATGATGAACCTTCATCCACATCTGAGCTGCAACCGCGTTCCGAAACATCAGAAACTGTCAGAACCGCGGTGACGTTCTGGTCGGAGCTGGAATGAAGGGATGGATCTCCCACCGACGACACCAACACAGAAAGTTGTCATCGTTTTATTTGTGAAGCAACAAAAGTTTCATGAAGCTAAAGTGACTTTTGATGATGTCGTGAGCAAATCTTCCAACGATTGTTGCTCCGGTCGCCCCCGGAGCCGTCGGCCGACTCAGAAACAGGTTTGTTCAATGGAAACGAAACAGAGAAAGGAATTTCCTGCTGCTAATGCTAATGGAAGGGTGCTAGCATGCTAAAAACATGACGCTCCTGTCAAAACCTCCGTTGACTGTCACATCTCATCCTTTTAACCAGAAAACCCGGTTCATTTAATCCAGACTTAAATTAGAAATCAGCTTTCATCTGCAGGCGGTCAGAACCACAGCGAGCTGCTCACGCGTGCGTGTGTGTGTGTGTGCGTGTGTGTGTGTGTGTGTGCGCGTGTGTGTGTTAAGACAGCACATCCAGCGTCACCGTCCCTCTCTGTTTCTTCAGGATGGCGACGGCCTGCTCGTGCGTGGCCCCCTGCAGACTCTCCCCGTTCACCGCCAGGACCTGGTCACCCCGTTTCAGTCGCCCGTCGGCCGCCGCCGCCCCCTGAGACGCAGGAAGCACGTTTGTGCTGTAAGCACGGCTGGAAGGTGGGCGTGGCCTCGCTGGGCCAGAGCCACTCACCGCACTGAAGACGGACTTGACGTATACGGGCAGGTCGCCGTGGGGACTCCCGAAACCGCCGACCACGCTGAAGCCCAGTCCTTCGGAGCCTTTCAGCAGCGTGATGCTGCGGGGGCGCGGCGCCCTGAGGAGAGGGGGGGCTCAGCACGCTCACACCAGCGCGCGCGCATGTGTGTGTGTGTGTGTGTGTGTGTGCAGCACTCACTCTGGATCTGCCGTGTGTGTGTCAGCTTTAGTCAACACACAGCTGCTGCTGGACAAACCTTCAGCCTGGGAGGCGATGGCGCTGATGTTGGTGTCAGCCACCACCTGACACACACACACACGCACACACACGCACACACGCACACACACACACACACACACGCACACACACACACGCGTCACGTGTCAGCTGTTCAGAGCTCAGGTCTGTCCGGCGTCAGGATCCCACCTGCAGGCTGATGGTTCCGTAGCTGTTCTTCAACATGGCGACGGCGTCACTGTGGGACCACCCGTCCACACACCGACCGTTGATGCTGACGATCCTGTCGCCCACCTACACACACACACACACACGCACGCGCGCATGACGGCGTGCTGACGTGTCGCCCCCCCCCCACCCCGGGCTACCTTCAGGCGGTGCGTCTTGGCGGCGACGCCGTTGGCCTGGATCATGGCGATGAAGACGGGAATGTCCCCCAGCGGGCTGCCCTTCCCCCCCGCTACGCTCACCCCCAGGGAGTCTGTGGCGCCCTGAGGGAGGCAGGAAATGATGTCAGAACGAGCCGGACGGCGATCCAGGGAAAGTCCTGGGAACATCGTACCCGTGTGAGCTCCACCGTCCGCACGCCACCAGCCGCCCCTGCAGACGCCAGCATCAACATCAGAGGCTCCAAACACCACCTCAGCCTTCAGAACAAACAACAGGAAGTTCTCACCAGAGCAGGAAGTGATGTCACTGGAGCCGCCGTCGGTGGTCGGGGGGTCAGAGGTCGGGGCCACAGCGGGACTCGCCTGTAGGAGGCCCCGTTCAGAAGAGGGAGGAGTCAAACGGGAATCTGCCCTGAACAGGGAGCTCACATGACTTCCTCCGGACGAAACCCAGGACGCAGCTTTGAGCCGTCCCAGCTCCAACAGGACGGGACCACGAGCGCACTGCCGAGGACACACGTGCACACACCTGGTCTGAAGAGCTGAGCAACAACAGGAAGTGGCGGGGAGGTGTGTGTGTTACCTTCAGTATGGCCGCAACAGCTTCCTGCGACACGTGTCTGGTGTCCTCGCCGTTGACTGACAGGATCTGGTCCCCCTGCATCAGCCGGCCATCCAGCTCAGCAGCGCCCCCTCTGACCACCTCTGAGATGAACACGCCACTGCCAGTCCTGACACACACACACACACACACACACACACACACACACAGTCAGAACTCTTGAGGACTCGGCCAGGCAGGTGTGTGTTCTTGAACATCAACCTCTTTCCAACAATACTGAGTCCGAGCCCGCGGCCGCTCTTCTTCTGCAGTTCCACCTGAAACAGGTCCAGGTTCTCCTCATCTCGGTACTGAGACTCGTCCCTCAACACCACCAGCCGAACTCTCGCCGGCGTCTGGCGCAGCGCTGCGATGGCCTCCTGGTGCGACGCCCCTCGCAGGTTCACCCCGTTCACCTGGGAACGGAAAAAAGGTGAAGCTCGTGGTGTCGTTACACCACCTGACCAGCAGGGGGAGCCACCTGAATTTGAACGGTCCTGCAGTCCTACCTCCAGAATCTGGTCCCCAGGCCACAGACGCCCGTCTCTGGCTGCAGCTCCTTCCTCGTAAACTTCATGGATCACAATGGCGTCCTACGAGAACCATAAAGAGCGAATGAGTGAGCGAGTGTGAGTGAGAGAGTGTGTGAGTGAGTGTGTGAGTGTGTGTGTGAGTGGGTGAGTGAGTGAGTGAGTGAGTGAGTGTGTGAGTGTGTGTGTGAGTGGGTGAGTGAGTGAGTGAGTGAGTGAGTGAGTGAGTGAGTGAGTGAGCGAGTGTGTGTGTGTGTGTGTGTGTGTGTGAGAGTGAGTGGGTGAGTGAGTGAGCGACTGAGTGAGAGAGTGAGTGAGAGAGTGAGCGACTGAGTGAGCGAGTGAGTGAGTGAGTGAGCGAGTGTGTGTGTGTGTGTGTGTGTGTGTGAGAGTGAGTGGGTGAGTGAGTGTGTGTCTGAGTGAGAGTGAGTGAGCGAGTTACCAGCTGTGTGTCCCGTCCTCCTACGATACTCAGTCCGAGTCCTGATCGACCTTTTGAGATCTCCAACAAAGTTTCCTGACCAGGCAGAACTGCACAGGTGGAGGGGTCTGTGGGGGGGGGGGGGGGGGCATACATGAGGGAGGAGGAACTGGACCAGAACTGGTTCGACTAGGACAGTGGAACCAGTTATGGGACAGTAGAACCAGCTGTGTGGTGCACCTGCGCTGTTGTCCTGTGGCTCTGGACTGACCAGAGGAGGAGATGCTGCTGCATGCTGGGCACACACACACACACACACACACACACACACACACACACACACACACGCACACACACACACACACACACACACACACACACACACGCACACACACACACATCAGAGACTGGATACAGAATTACTAAGATTTATTAAGAAGCACAAGTCTTTTCCTGCTGTTACCTGTTGCTCCAGCGTGTCCCTGAGAGCCTCGTTCTGTGGACGTTCTGCAGATTTCAGCTTCTGTAAAAGTTCAGGTGCATTTAACAGGTGTGATTAACACCTGTGGAGCAGCCGTAAGGTACCAACAGGTACTGCAGGTACCAACACAGGCGGCAGCAGCCGCCCTGGGCGCCACAGGCTAACGGCTATTGGAGGACGCTAACACGCCGCCTCCGGCAGCGACCACCGTGAAGGTGGTGACATCCTCTCTAAGCCGTGTGACGCTTTAACCCGTTTACCTGCTGCTCATCTACAACGTTACTGCAAACATTCATAAACTTCCTGGAAAAAAAGGTTTCTTCGTTTCTGTGATTCAGAACCTTTTGAAAAGTCTCGGCTTTACTTGGACACCTGGGGGCGCTGTTGTCAGTCCTGTTCACCTGTCCACCATCTTCACACGTCACATCCTGTTCAACAGATCCAGGATCAGTTTGGTCACGTCTCTGTAACAGATCAAACCAGAAGCTTCTGAATCAGGAAGCCGCGTGTCTGTCGCCCCCTGGCGGCGGCGTCCGGTCACTGCAGCGGATGGAACCGGAGGTTTGAACTGTTTATTTTCAGGATCGGTTTAGTTTGAACTGACCAGAGAGTCTGAAGACGGGCGGATCATCATCTGTGATCCATCTGTGGATCCATCTGTGGGAGGCTGACACACACACACACACACACACGTTTAGACGACTACAGCTGTGTCTTCCTCGAGGACGGCGCCAGCGTCGTTACCTCAGAGCTCACAGGACCGAACGTCGGGGGGGTCGACAAGGGGAGCACGGCCATCTGGGTGAGGGCGTCTTCGTTTCTACAGACACACACGGACAGTTTCAGCCACAGAACAGAGACGAGCCTCAGAAGGGGAGGAGCCGGGGGTCATGTGACCAACACGGTCACAGTAGCAGAGCCGAGCAGATGCGAGGAGGAGGCCTGGTGACCTTCAGCTCTCTCCTGGTGACCTTCAAGGGCGTCAGACGTCCTGGTGTTGCGGCTCGTTTGTTGTTGTGCTGCTCTGCACGGCTGGAAGGATCAAGGTGTCCATACAATTAAAGACCTGACAGCATCTGCATCGACCCTACTGGGCTGTTTCCATGGCGATGATGCTGGGAGGCTCCGGGCCTGTTAACACCCCATCATTCAGAGCTGCCGTGACCTTTTCCAGGAATAAATCATTCAGCTGCAGCTCGTGTCACCTGACCAGGTGGCGCCAGCGAGGTGGAGGAGCAGCGTGGCCCCCCCGCTCTGATCGTCCGGTCACATGACCCTCGTAACATTAACGGGGCGTTAGCCCGTTAGCCAGCTCCTACCTGAGGAGGAGGAGCTTCACTGTAGCAGCAGCAGTGCTCTTGATGATGGCCGACGCGTTCTGGTGACTCCGCCCATAAAGGACCTGGTTGTTGATCTGGAGGACACACACACACACACGCACACACACACACACACACACACACACACACACACACACACTGTGTTAATGTTTAGCGTCTCGTCAGCAGTGAAGCTCCTTCCCTGATGTCACTACTCAGGTGTTTTTTCAGACCATCTGACCTCCAGCAGCTCATCGCCGACCTGGATGCGTCCATCTCGAGCGGCCGGTCCTCCAGGATGGAGCCCCACCACGAAGATGCTGAGGCGGGAGCGATCGCTGTTCCCCGCCAGGCTGAGACCCAAACCCTGCTGCTCCTTCTCCAGCTCCACGCACAGCAGCGCCCCCTGGAGGTCTCCGTACCGCTCACGCCACCGCCCTGAGGACCAGAGTGGACAGGTGAACCAGGCCGGGACGGAGGCCGGGACGGAGGCCGAGACCAGTCCAACTGGACTCAGCCTCTGGCAGAGACTGATGGAAATCTACCCCATCATCCCCATCATCATCTTCATCATCATCATCCCCATCTTCATCATCATCATCCCCATCATCATCATTCTCATCCCCATCATCATCTTCATCATCCCCATCATCATCTTCATCATCCCCATCATCATCATCGTCCTCATCCCCATCATCATCGTTCTCATCCCCATCTTCATCATCATCCCCATCTTCATCATCATCATCCTCTCTGGGATGCTGAGAGAATGAGGGGCGCTCTCCACTGAGGTGACGTGAAGATAAATGACGGGAGGAATAAAGACGACTAGAGGACGAGCAACGAAGACGCAGATGATGATGATGGTGGTGATGAAGGTGCCCTCAGAGGCAGAACCAGATGATTTTAACCTCCTCTGCTCACGTCTCTATTGTCACTATAATAAAACATCACAACCTCGACGATCGACAACTCAAGAGCCAATCAATTCACAGCAGGGGGGCGTGGCTTCCTGGCGCTAGCATCATCATCATCATCATCATCATCATCGGGACAGCCATCCAGACCAGGTGATCTGCTACACTGATACCCCAGTTAGCCGCGATGCTAACGGCCGCTAAACCCACCAGTGAGGGTGTGAACACCACACACACACACACACACACACACACACACACACGTAAAACATTCCAAGAAGAACAAGGTGAGCAGAAGGTGAAACGACTGTATTTGATTCATTAAAGGCAGCTGCAGTGGGCTCAGATGCTGCGATCAAAGCTAACAGAACCTTTTATCTTCTCTGTCTGTGGGGACGAGTCCGAGACCCAAATGTGACAGAACAGAACTGGTTCTGCTCAGACAGAAGAAACGGAGCCATTAGCCTCGTCGCTGGGAGGGAAGCAGCACTGCAGGAGCTTGTAGAGGTCACTGCAATGCAACAGTAACTCAGCCTGCTGCTCACACACACACTCACGCACGCACGCACACACACACACACACACGCACTCACACGCACTCACACACACACACACTCACACACACACTCACACACACGCACGCACGCACGCACTCACGCACACACACACTCACACACACACTCACACACACACTCACACACACACTCACGCACGCACGCACACACACACGCACACACACACACACACTGCCAGAGGAGGCGGTGTTAATCTCCCCGTGCACAGCCCAGGATCAGAACCTGTAGACATGCTAACGCTAACAGGGGGCGGAGCAGAAGCAGAGATTAGTTTGATTGGATGAACAACGTGACGGAAGAGGAGCTAAAACCAGATGTGTCCACAGGGTGGCGCTCATCACCTGGTGAAGGAAACTTTGGATGTTCAACTGGTCACCAACACAGCAGCCAGCAGCGGGCTCAGAGGGTTCAGGAACGGTCGAGAGCGGTCGTTAAAGGTCGAGAACGGTCGTTAAAGGTCGAGAACGTTCGTTAAAGGTCGAGAACGGTCGTTAAAGGTCAAGAATGTTCGTTAAAGGTCGAGAACGGTCGTTAAAGGTCGAGAACGTTCGTTAAAGGTCGAGAACGGTCGAGAACGTTCGTTAAAGGTCGAGAACGTTCGTTAAAGGTTGAGAACGGTCGTTAAAGGTCGAGAACGGTCGAGAACGGTCGTAAAGGTTGAGAACGGTCGTTAAAGGTCAAGAATGGTCGTTAAAGGTCGAGAACGGTCGTTAAAGGTCGTGAAGGGTCGTTAAAGGTCGAGAACGGTCGAGAACGTTCGTTAAAGGTCAAGAATGTTCGTTAAAGGTCGAGAACGGTCGTTAAAGGTCGAGAACGGTCGTTAAAGGTCGAGAACGGTCGAGAACGTTCGTTAAAGGTCGAGAACGGTCGAGAACGTTCGTTAAAGGTCGAGAACGTTCGTTAAAGGTCGAGAACGGTCGTAAAGGTCGAGAACGGTCGTTAAAGGTCAAGAACGTTCGTTAAAGGTCGAGAACGGTCGTTAAAGGTCGAGAACGGTCGTTAAAGGTCAAGAACGGTCGTTAAAGGTCGAGAACGGTCGTTAAAGGTCGAGAACGGTCGTTAAAGGTCAAGAACGTTCGTTAAAGGTCGAGAACGGTCGTTAAAGGTCAAGAATGTTCGTTAAAGGTCGAGAACGGTCGTTAAAGGTCAAGAACGGTCGTTAAAGGTCGTAAAAGGTCGAGAACGGTCGTGAACTGTCGTAAAGGTCGTGAAGGGTCGTTAAAGGTCGTGAAGGGTCGTTAAAGGTCGTGAAGGGTCGTTAAAGGTCGTGAAGGGTCGTGCGGCGGGGTGCGTGCAGGTGGTCCCGCCCACTCGGCAGCTGGTTCTGATTAGATCAGATTCAACTTTATTGTTGTTGCACAGGTGCAGAGCAACAAATGCAGTTTAGCATCGAACCAGAAGTGCAATATAACTTCATAAAGACAGCATGGCGGTTATTTTAACATCGTTTACCGGGTTGTGCTATAAACATATTTTACAGATGGTGTTTACATTAAATGCCTTAGACTATAAGTGCAGCAGCTATTTAGCTATTTACATAAGAGAGAGATGTGCATCATAAATGACGTGTATACAGATGATCGAGTGCACGAGTGCGCAGGACGGGTTGAAACAGTTGCTACGTTGGTTGCTAAGCTAACGAGTCGTTGTGTCAACTGATACCTGCTGCTGAGTGGGCGGGACCACATGACAGCAACACCTGGAACGATCAACACCAACACTGAGCTGTGTTGGGCTGGTCCAGATGTTCTTGGCTCATTATCAGATCAGTACTGCTGATCCTGACGGTGACGTCATCACAACATGTCCCGTCACACACGGACGGGCCAGAAACGGACCTGCAGCAGAACCCTGGTTCTGGTCGCTCCAACAAATCACAGCCCACAATCAGAAGAACGCAGAGTTTCCATTAGCTTAGCATCAGTTCACTATGCTGATCCAGACAGCTGCGTCCACACACACACACACCCGTGCACGCACACACACACACACACACCTGTGATTGATAAACAGCCTCACTTATCAATTCTTAATCGGTGATTTAACTTCCTGTAAATCCTCCTGAAAGAGACGCTGCTCTTCAGGGATCAGTCACAGCAGAGACGCTAAAGCAGATGGTGAGACTGCAACTGCCAGCCTGAACACACACACACGCACGCATGCACACGCACGCACGCACGCACGCACACACACACACAGTTACTAACCATGCGGCAGCATCGTCCATACGTCAGTCTTCACACATAAATCCCCACATACTGCTGACGATGTGTGTGTGTCGTTTCATACTCCGACATCCAATCAGCGAGGTGTGTGTCTGTGTGTGCGTGTGTGTGCGTCTCAGCTGACTGCTGTGATACTGAAGAGGACGAGAGCACCAACAGCTCTGTTATACCCTCCCTCTCTCTCTAAATCTGTTTTTCCACCTTGCCCAATGCCAAACCTCCTGCTATCTCTCCCAGCACACACACACACACACACACACACACACACACACACACACACGACATTTCTGTGTGAGATAATGCTGCAGTCAGGGAAGGTGGGCGGAGCTACTTCAACACACACGGGACTGTCAGAGCCGTGATCCATCCCCAGGTCCGTCTGACCTCCCAGCACGACCTCTGACCCCGACCTTAAATAGAACCAGTTTAAACCAAATGTCCCCACTCTGCTCATGTTATGTGAATTCTGGCGCGCACACACACACACACACACACACACACAGTAATGAGGAGCGGTGTCCTGGCAGGAAGGTGTTCAGGTGTGTTCAGGTGTTTCTGCCCAGCAAACACACTCAACACACACACATGAACCCTGCTACAGCGTTAGCCCCGCGCTCTCCCACAATGCATCTGGGCGGAGGCTGGCTGTCTGCGGGGGCACGAGGCCGGGACGTCCATTAGTGTCCAGACGAGGAGACAACGAAGGCGTCACGCAGCAGAACGACGCTCCCGTCGACCTTTGATCTCACATCCTGCAGCTGCTGCCACGGTTCCCAAAACGCCCCAGAAACAGGAAACACTCAGCAGAGTGTGTGTGTGTGTGTGTGAGTGTGAGTGTGTGTGTGAGTGTGTGTGTGTGAGTGTGTGTGTGAGAGTGTGTGTGTGTGAGTGTGAGTGTGAGTGTGTGTGTGTGTGTGAGTGTGTGAGTGTGTGTGTGTGAGTGTGTGTGTGTGTGTGAGCAGGAACGGATCCTGTCCTCATGTCCTGTTGCTCAGGTGGGTCTGAGCTCATTAAGGTGAGAAGAAGCTCCGCCCCCTGAGCAGGCGCTCTGGTTCGGTTCCACTGGAGGTTTTTCATCACCCGACTGGACGAGAAGTTTCTCTTTATTTAGTAACTAAAATAAATCAAAGGATTTTATCATCCGACAGAAATCAAACATTTATTGATTCAAAGTTCTGGAGTCCAGTTAAAAGAAGCTTCGGGTCAAAGTGGAGACGTTTCATCAGCTAATTCACGACCGTTTGTTCTGCTTTAAGAGAAAAGGAAGATTCTGCTAAAGCCCCCCCACCAAGGACCCTGCAGCCCCCCCACCAAGGACCCCGCAGCCCCCCCACCATAGACCCTGCAGCCCCCCCACCAAGGACCCCGCAGCCCCCCCACCATAGACCCTGCAGCCCCCCCACCAAGGACCCCGCAGCCCCCCCACCAAGGACCCTGCAGCCCCCCCACCAAGGACCCCGCAGCCCCCCCACCAAGGACCCTGCAGCCCCCCCACCAAGGACCCTGCAGCCCCCCCACCATAGACCCCGCAGCCCCCCCACCATAGACCCTGCAGCCCCCCACCAAGGACCCCGCAGCCCCCCCACCAGCAGAAGAGCCAAAGACAGAAGCGCTTCACAAACACATCAACAGTCCAAGTTGTGACGTTAACGTCCGCACGTCTGCCTCAAAGGCCTGAAACGACAGAAACACACACGTTAGCACAGCCGCTGGGTCGACACCCCCACAGGACGGAAACTGGCCCCCATCCACCAAAACTGGCCCCCAGACCATCAAAACTGACCCCCATCCACCAAAACTGACCCCCAGACCACCAAAACTGACCCCCATCCACCAAAACTGGCCCCCATCCACCAAAACTGGCCCCCAGACCACCAAAACTGACCCCCATCCACCAAAACTGGCCCCCATCCACCAAAACTGGCCCCCATCCACCAAAACTGACCCCCAGACCACCAAAACTGACCCCCATCCACCAAAACTGGCCCCCAGACCATCAAAACTGGCCCCTAGACCATCAAAACTGACCCCCATCCACCAAAACTGGCCCCCATCCACCAAAACTGGCCCCCAGACCAGTGTTTTGAGATATTATCAAATGTTTGTGCCGTGCGGTCTGGTGCCTGGCAGCGTAACCATGTAGTACTCTTCCATACCAGTAGGTGGTGGTAGGTAGCTAATTGTTAATTGCATTGTGCTTGGAGACAAGCGAATTAGTGACGCATCAACGCCGCGGCAGAGACGTTTACGGCGGCGTTGTGGATAGCGGGACAGCGGTGAGAGTGATGCATAAGTTTTTGAAGAGAAAAAATTCTGGCTCTGAACTGGACCCTGGACCAAATCCAGACCCAGATGAAGGCCCCAGCATGAGTGGAGGTCAAAAGAAAGCAAAGACGGTGACGTCGAGCAAAGTTTCTGGCGCGAGGCAATACAACGAAATTCATTTGGATTTACTTCTGCCGGAGACGCTACGGCGCCGACTCCGTTGTGTTTGGTCTGTGGTGAAAAGCTCTCCGACAGTGCTGTGGGCCCACGTAAGCTTAAACGCCACCTCCAAACGAAACACCCTTCACTTCAAAATAAAAATGTTGAGCTTCGCGTGCGTCTTCCATCGATTCCTGCCAGGACATCAGCTCTGTGTTCATCCAAACAGGCCCAGTGAGTAAAAATGGAAAGATTATAAAATACCTTTTTCGTTTTGTTTACTTGATTCCTATTCAAGACACTATAATATAACATAATTCTTCAGTGGTAAATAAAGCTTTTTTTCTGCTGGTGGTGTGCCGCGAGATGTTTTCAATGAAAAAAATGTGCCTTGGCTCAAAAAAGGTTGAAAAACACTGCCCTAGACCACCAAAACCGGCCCCTAGACCACCAAAACTGGCCCCCATCCACCAAAACTGACCCCCAGACCACCAAAACCGGCCCCCGTCCACCAAAACTGACCCCCGTCATCAATAATCAAATGCTGTTGTTTCTGTTGATAGAGGTCGCCCCTTCACTGACCTTTGGCCTTCTCCAGGTCAGAGTTCAGCTCCTGCTGTGATTGGCTGGGCGGTCTGTAGGGTGGCGGCTGCCTCAGAGGGGGCGGAGCTACAGCTGGTTGCTGTGGAGGTTAAAACAAGTTTAGATCTGATGGAATTTTAATATCCTGTCATGTGCTCAGATAAACACATCAAAAGTGAGGAACACACACGTTTTTGTGTCCTGCATCAGAAGGTTGTGGGTTTGAATCCACAATCAGGCCTGACCATTGTCTGCTGGTGCCCTCAGGTTGATCCCCAACACTCAGAGTGTGTGTGTGTGTGTGTGTGTGTGTGTGTGTGTGTGTGTGTGTGTGTGTGTGTGTGTGTGTGTGTGTGTGTGAGCAGGGGAGAATAGTGTGAGGCTGTCAGGTTATTTAAGTCAGAAAATCCCAATAATACACAATCGTTGGATCACGGACAGGCAGGTGGGTCAGCTGGCCTCAGGTGTTTCTGGCTGTTGCTGCGTGTTGGTGCTTGATGAGCTGGAGACATGTTAATGGTGGACCCCCCCAGCCCCAGACAGCTGGGACGGACCCCCCCAGCCCCAGACAGCTGGGACGGACCCCCCCAGCCCCAGACAGCTGGGATGGACCCCTGCTGTGGGACGGGGCTGCAGAAGATGGATGAAGAGCACACAGAGTCTGCTGCCCCCTGCTGGTCACCCATCAACCTCTGCGTGAAGGCTGCCCCCCCCCCCACCACACACACACACCCCCACACACTCGTTCCACCTGATGTTCATGTTTTAGAGACTTTCGTGCTACAAACTGACCCTGAAAGTAAACAGTTCTTACCGCTGTCTTTGTTGATTTGTGTTTATTGTAGCTTGTAGCTGTCAGAGACAGAGGCTGAAACACACACACACACACAGTTACGTTAAAAAATCTCCCCATGAAACAGACACACACACACGCACACACACACACACACACAGTACCCGTGGCGTAGCTGACAGGCTTTGGACGATAAAGACAACTGGACTCTCAGCTGATTTGATGGCATTGACGGCCTCCTCATGACTGGCAGCTTGTAGGTCAACACCAGAGACCTACACACACACACACACACACACACACACACACACACACACACACACACACACACACACACACGCGCAGCAGTTAGCCAGGGCGTATCCCCACTGACAGCGTTAATCTCCGGGCATGTTGGCACCTCCAGGATCTTGTCTCCAGTTTTCAGACAGTGTGTTTTGGCAGCAGGACTGTTGGGCAGAACCTGTTTGATGAAGATCCCCTTCAGTTCTTCTCCGTTCTTCAAACGTTTGATCACATGACGGCCTCCCACAATGCTCAGGCCCAGAGACTGGCCCTCCTCAGGCCACACCTCCACTCTGAAGGAAACAGGTGAGACACACTCATGTTACACTAGAGCTGCAGCTGAACCCAGACTACCCAAGCTCAGGTCATCACAGGTCATCTCAGGTCATCACAGGTCATCTCAGGTCATCACAGGTCATCTCAGGTCATCTCAGGTCATCACAGGTCATCACAGGTCATCACAGGTCATCTCAGGTCATCTCAGGTCATCTCAGGTCATCTCAGGTCATCACAGGTCATCACAGGTCATCTCAGGTCATCACAGGTCATCACAGGTCATCTCAGGACCTCCTGCCACTGTCAAACTGCCCATAAAACCAAATAACCAGGAGCTCACCTGCGAGGAGGTCCCCAGTGGCTGAAGGTGGGCGTTTCCTCTCCTTCTCCATCCTCCCTCTCAGGTAGATCACTGAAAACACACACACACATATATACATGCACACAGACACACACACAGCTGCAGCAAACTAGACAAATGACTTTCTAATCTAATCTTCGTACCTGTGGCCTCTCCTGGTGGGTAGCGAGGATCCCCCTTGGCTCCGCCTCTTTCTCTTCTCTCTGTCAATCATCCGGACAGACCTGACGGAGAGAAATAGGACTGAGATATTTAGCACAGCCAAAGACGTCTGTGAACCCTCACGTCCAACATCCAGAAGATTTAAGTCAAACTAATCCTGGAACTTCTCCAAAAGTCCCCAAAAAACAAGAACTGTTTCTACAAAACACACAAAAACATTTAAAGTCGGGAGAGAATTCATATTTTTCTCTATTAGTTTTACATTTCAGCCGAAATTTTAAAAAAAACACCTTAAAACATGGACTAATCTAAAGAAAATATAAAATCAAACCACAAGGGGGAGACAAAGGACGCCGAAAGTGCGGGCAGGAGCACGCGCACGCGCACACACACAAACACGTGGGGGGAGAATGAGGATACTGACTCTGTGTCTGTGTCTGTCAGGGTGAGTTCAGAGTCTGCTTCACTGTCTCTGGAGTCCAGAATACCTGCACACACACGCACACACACACACGCACACACACACATGCACACACACACACACACACACACACGCACACACACGCACACACACAGCAAATATTGTGATGATGTCACCCAGGTGTCCTGTAAAAGAGGTCTGTCTGGTTCTCACCGTCAAAGATGTTCCCAGCAGAAACAACACTTTCACGGTCTGATCTGTGCAGCTCCTCCTCTTCCTCACGCCGTCCTCGCTCCTCTTCCTCACGCCACCCTCGCTCCTCTTCCTCACGCCGTCCTCGCTCCTCTTCCTCACGCCACCCTCGCTCCTCTTCCTCACGCCACCCTCGCTCCTCTTCCTCACGCCACCCTCGCTCCTCTTCCTCACGCCACCCTCGCTCCTCTTCCTCACGCTGTCCTCGCTCCTCTTCCTCACGCCGTCCTCGCTCCTCTTCCTCACGCCGCCCTCGCTCCTCTTCCTCACGCCACCCTCGCTCCTCTTCCTCACGCCGCCCTCGCTCCTCTTCCTCACGCCGTCCTCGCTCCTCTTCCTCACGCCGTCCTCGCTCCTCTTCCTTCATGGAGGAGACCGTCCAGCCCTCCCAGGACACAGGTGATTTATGGTGGAGGGGGCTGGAGCCCTCTGCCACAGACTCTTCCTCCTCCTCCTCCTCCTCCTCATCCACAGCCATCTCAGTGTCGCCCCCCAGAGGCAGAGCTTTGGAGGAGGTGTAGCGAGGACGACCCCCGTCCAGGATCAGCTCTGGCTCCTCATTGTCCTGCAGAGTATCGAGGAGACCATGAAACACAAAAATGACGAGGATGAAGATGAAGAAAGACGGTTTGGTTTTTAAAGCCGGGTTCATATGGAGGGAAGAGAAGGTGGAGAAGGTGAGTGAGGATCAGGAGAGGTGATGGGGGGGGGGGGTCGGCGGCAGGTGGGGGGGGGCGGCGCCGGGTGGGGGGGGCGGCGGCGGGTGGGAGCAGCTCCATGACAGCACCTCTGATGCGCTGGAGATATTAATGACAACACTCAGCCTAATTTCCTCTGCCCACGCTTCACTCTCAAGGACTCGGTTCCTCTTCTTTTAATTTGGGCCTGGGAAGCCGGCCCATCACGCCACATAATGGAGCCGAGGAGCAGGCGGCGGCGGCGGCGGCGGCGTTAGAGGACTCATAACACTAACAGGATGTTCTATAGACTGATGGCGCTCGGCCCTGCCTGATAGACACAAGATTTAAAGACGTTTAATGTCTCTGCCATTAGGTGATGAGGACGGCGGGAGGCAGCGCCCTCGGCCAGGAGCGGTGCATTCTGGGACGTGTGCAGAACCGATACTGGACGCTCACGCACGGAGAGAAGAGGTCAAACGTCTCCGGTGAAGGTCACAGCAGGAAACCTCCGGAGACGATGAGGCCGTTTCTGCGTTGATCCCATCGTGTCCGTCAGTTTCTCCTCCACGTTTCACTCATCAAAGCAGAAAACTACAGAAATCTCACGTATTAGCGGCGATATCGGGCATCGGTGATCGTTACGTTGGTGATCGGTATCGGCATCGTGATCGATACGTCGGTGATCGATACGTTGGTGATCAATATCGGGCATCGTGATCGATACATCGGTGATCGTTACGTTGGTGATCAATATCGGGCATCGTGATCGATACATCGGTGATCGTTACGTTGGTGATCGATATCGGCATCGTGATCGATACGTCGGTGATCGATATTGGCATCGTGATCGATACGTCGGTGATCGGTATCGGCATCGTGATCGATACGTCGGTGATCGATACGGCGGTGATCGATATCGGCATCGTGATCGATACGTCGGTGATCGGTATCGGCATCGTGATCGATACGTCGGTGATCGATACGGCGGTGATCGATATCGGCATCGTGATCGATACGTCGGTGATCGGTATCGGCATCGTGATCGATACGTCGGTGATCGATACGGCGGTGATCGATATCGGCATCGTGATCGATACGTCGGTGATCGGTATCGGCATCGTGATCGATACATCGGTGATCGATACGTCGGTGATCGTTAAGTCAGTGATCGGTATCGGCATCGTGATCGATACGTCGGTGATCGATACGTCGGTGATCGGTATCGGCATCGTGATCGATACGTCGGTGATCGATACGTCGGTGATCGGTATCGGCATCGTGATCGATACGTCGGTGATCGATACGTCGGTGATCGATACGTCGGTGATCGGTATCGGCATCGTGATCGATACATCGGTGATCGATACGTCGGTGATCGTTAAGTCAGTGATCGGTATCGGCATCGTGATCGATACGTCGGTGATCGATACGTCGGTGATCGGTATCGGCATCGTGATCGATACGTCGGTGATCGATACGTCGGTGATCGGTATCGGCATCGTGATCGATACGTCGGTGATCGATACGTCGGTGATCGATACGTCGGTGATCGATACGGCGCCGTGTGACGTCACCGCCTGCGGCGCTTTAATCACAGTGAAGTGCAGCAGCTTCAGAGCGATGACATCACCTCCTCCTACACACGACCTCGCAGAGCTAACGAGGCGCGGCTGCGTAACGGAGGTCGGTGGGTGGTCACCGCGGCGACGTGATGGAGAACCACAGGAGGGGGAAGTGACAGCGCCAACACAGCCGTCGTTATGGAAACCCATCAGGGAGCCGCTGGCTGTGAAGAGCCATGGACGACCAAATGAGCCGCATCTGTGGCTGAGTACTGTAGTAGTACTGCAGTAGTACTGTAGTAGTACTGTAGTAGTACTGTAGTAGTACTGTAGAGTAGTGTAGTAGTACTGTAGTAGTACTGTAGAGTAGTGTAGTAGTACTGTAGAAGTACTGTAGAGTACTGTAGTAGTACTGTAGAGTACTGTAGAGTAGTGTAGAGTACTGCAGTAGTACTGTAGAGCAGTACTACTACTGCAGTACTCTCTCCAGTACTACTGCAGTACTCCTACAGTACTCTACAGTATTACTACAGTACTCTCTCCAGTACTCTCTCCAGTACTACTACAGTACTCTCTCCAGTACTCTCTCCAGTACTACTACAGTACTGCAGTACTCTCCAGTACTCCTACAGTACTCTCCAGTACTACTGCAGTACTCTCCAGTACTACTGCAGTACTGCAGTACTCTCCAGTACTACTGCAGTACTGCAGTACTACTACTGCAGTAGCAGCCCCCCTCTCTCAGTGCTGACCCAGCTCTCCCTGGGCTCCTGCTGACTCAGCAGCTTCACAGCTCGAGGAGGTGACAGAAGGTGAAAGTGAGAAGATGAAAGAGGGAGAGATGGAGGGATGAGGAGGACGAGGGAGAAGACGTGGATGACAGCCGCCATTGATCACATGGTTCCTGAAGACAACACCTGACCGGCTCCATCAGCCTGAGCTCTTGTGAGGGAGGGTCACCTGGAGCAGCTCAAGCTAACGTTCTCCTCCTGAAGCAGCTGGAGCAGCTCAAGCTAACGTTCTCCTCCTGAAGCAGCTGGAGCAGCTAAAGCTAACGTTCTCCTCCTGAAGCAGCCGGAGCAGCTAAAGCTAACGTTCTCCTCCTGAAGCAGCCGGAGCAGCTAAAGCTAACGTTCTCCTCCTGAAGCAGCCGTGGCTTCACCTGGAGCAGCTAAAGCTAACGTTCTCCTCCTGAAGCAGCCGGAGCAGCTCAAGCTAACGTTCTCCTCCTGAAGCAGCTAAAGCTAACGTTCTCCTCCTGAAGCAGCCGTGGCTTCCTCTCACCAGAGTAAACGTGAAGACGAAATATTAAATCCAGACAGTCAGAAGCTGCTGAATCGCTCAGGAAGGAAAGGAAGGAGGAAAAGGGTTTGGACGGAGGAGAGCAGCCAATCAGCTGCTCGGATCAGATGACGTCACTCCGAGGGCCTCACCTTTGCTCCAGGTGTGGGTGTCTTGGCGTCTTCTCCTCTGCTTTTCTCTGCTCCGTCCACCTACGTAAGCAGATCTTTGATCAGCGCACACGTGTGAAGGGGAACCTGGTGATTCCAAACAGGAAGTCATGATCACCAGAGGCTTCCGGATGCCCAGGCGCACGGTGCCCGCCGGGACCGACTTCAGGAGGTTGACAGTCTCGGAGAGGCTGAGCTGGTCCATCTGGACCTGGTTGACCGACACCAGCTGGTCTCCAGGAAGCAAACCGCCATGATGTTCTGCAGAACCCCCCGACACCAACGAGCGGATCACCATCACGCAGCGGCCGGCGTCCAGCGGGTCCTGCGGAGAGCGAGCGCCCAGATTTATACACTTCGATTCATCAGGACGAGGGCGGTGGATCGTCTCCAACGCTCCTGCACAGCTGAGCCCGTGTGGGTGGTTCTGACAGGCGTGTGGGCCGGGACCGTCCACACGGCAGCAGCAGAACGGGATGACAGACCGCCGCTTCTAGACTAAAACCAGGTAAACACGGCGGGCGACCAGCAGAGGGAGACAAAGACCAGAGGGAGCTGTGCAGGCAGGGATCCTGGAGGTCAAAGGTCACAGCGCAGGAAAAACAGCAGCAGGAGGAAGAGAACTGCTGGATCCAATCAGGAGGCTGATTCCACCCGAAACTATAAATTTCTTCTTCACGTTTCAAGTGACTTTCTGAGGAAACGTGGACTTGGACGAGACGTCACCAGCGGAGGGGACGAACGTTACGACTCCACTGTGTCGGATCTGGCGCCCCCTAGTGGCGGAGACAGCGACCGTAACGTTACACGTCACAACATGGTTAATTAACCATGAACCAGTCGGTTAATGAGCTGATCATCAACAGGGTTCCAGCATCTGTGGGACCAGAACCACTGAATTAGCATCATCGTCAACAGGTCTTCAGGCAGCTCCATCTTTGATCAGCGCCTGCTTTGATATTATTGGATGGGGGGGGTCAGAAGCGTTGCTGAAGGGAGGACGGACAGGTCCAACCGACCAGGACAGGGCTGAACAGAACCTCCCGACCGGTGTTTGGTGGTGGTGAGGAACATCTCAGCATCGTCCTCTGAACACCAACACCACCTTCTGGGGGGGACCGGTCCAGGGACCCGTCAGGATGTTGGACGCCAAAGGTCCCAATTCGGCACAACTGGATCTGGATTTTTAAGACTCGGAGTTTTCAGACTAAAGTCAAACCCATAATTCTCCTCCGCTCAGCTGCATCCAGAATAAATTTGCTTTCAAAAGTTGTGATTAGTTGTTCTGACTTTCCCAAACTTGGACAGTAGAGACTCTGCTGCCCGCCTAACCCGCCTAACCCCCCCCCCCCCCCCCCCCAGACAGTGGTCGGGGCTCTGGAAGGCCTCTCCTGGTCGGGCCGATGCACATGTGGTGGATTCCCCTGAGGTGGACCGGGGCTTCGCCCGCGCTCAGGCACCAGCGCCGTGCCAAGTTTCTGGCTGTCAGAACAAACGCCAGCCAGTATTTTTAGATGGAACAACATGGCTACAGGTGGTGAGGAGTCAGAACACGAGTCCTCCACTCCTACAAGATCCTCCGGAAAAAGAAAGGCCTCTGCTGTCAAGAAGTGGAGCGATCAGAACCGTAGGAGAGGCAAAAAGAAAGAAATTTAAATGTTCTTTGCCAAAACTAGTGGAATGTTTCCCTGGCTGAGGAGGCTGCTTCTCATTGTGGGATTTTAAACTTTTCATGACCTTTAAGATGTCAGAATCAAACTTGGGTCCATTTTAGCAGAATCTTTCAGAACCTTTGAACTTGTAATTTTATTTGAGGTACGAGAACAAATAAACTTTCTGTTCTTTCCAAGTTCTGACGAAGAACCCGCCGAAATCTAAGGTCGATGTGCTGATTTAAGAATTCTTCCTCATCTTCATGAAGAACTTGAAACCTTTCCAACAGCGAACCGTCAATTTATACGGTTCCGCTTCCAAAGGTCCGGTTCTGGAATCTGTTTCTCGTCTTTTAATTAAAAAAGCCAAAAACATTTTGATTGACAGATGAAATCTTCTGGTAAATGGTGGCGACGTCCTTCCATGATTGATCCTCCAGAGCTGGACCCAAGCTCTGAAGAACGTCTCTGAGACCTTCAGTGGGGGGGCAGCCTGATGCTCCGCCTCCCCGGCAGGAAGTGAGCCCAGCATTTTCAAAATAAAAACCTCAACAAGAGCTTTGAGTGTCTGGAGGCCATTCAGAGATCAGAGCTTCTGCTCTTGTTGCCTTGGGACGTCCTTCACTCGCCTCTGACGGCCACTAACAGGACCAGGACGCCCCCTGGCAGCGGCAGGCTGAGGGACGCCGCGGCGGACAGAGGGGACGGAGCGGACGGAGGGGACGGAGCGGACCGAGGGGACGGAGGGGACAGAGGGGACAGAGTGGACCGAGGGGACAGAGCGGACGGAGGGGACGGAGCGGACGGAGGGGACGGAGGGGACAGAGCGGACGGAGGGGACGGAGCGGACGGAGGGGACAGAGGGGACCGAGGGGACGGAGGGGACAGAGGGGACAGAGTGGACCGAGGGGACAGAGCGGACGGAGGGGACGGAGCGGACGGAGGGGACGGAGCGGACGGAGGGGACAGAGCGGACGGAGGGGACAGAGCAGACGGAGGGGACGGAGCGGACGGAGGGGACGGAGCGGACCGAGGGGACAGAGCGGATGGAGGGGACAGAGTGGACGGAGGGGACAGAGGGGACCGAGGGGACGGAGCGGACGGAGGGGACAGAGCGGATGATGGGGACAGAGTGGACGGAGGGGACGGAGCGGACCGAGGGGACAGAGCGGACGAGGGGACAGAGCGGACAGAGGGGACGGAGCAGACAGAGGGGACGGAGCGGATGGAGGGGACAGAGTGGATGGAGGGGACGGAGTGGACGGAGGGGACATTGGACACGCGTGTCTGGACAGATGAATGTGGGAATTGGCGATGATGGCTGTCCTGTGTGTTGCTGTGACAGCAAAGGATTGTGGGTGATATTATCTACAATGCATGATGGGAAATATGCATTTAACTGGTGAGACTTTAATCAGAGAAGGCTCCTCCCATTTTCTAGTAAACAACGCCTGAACTTTGTCCTGATCGAAGCACGACGAGGACGACATGATCCCACTTTTATTTGTTGTTTCCTGTCCTGAAATGACCAGTTTCCTGTCCCGAAATGATCAGTTTCCTGTCCCGAAATGATCAGTTTCCTGTCCCGAAATGATCAGTTTCCTGTCCTGAACTGACCAGTTTCCTACGGGATCAGACTGGATCTGGAAGGATCACTGACGTGTGCTGAGTATCTGTGGATCTCTAGAGGTTATTCTGAGGGTTTAAACAGCCCCGTCAGCACAGGTGAGGACGGTACCTGGTAGTCCAGGATGCTGAAGCCGAGGCCTCGGTCTGTCTCCTTCTGGAGCTCCAACACATGAACATCTGGAGACCACAGAGCCAGCTCCCCATCGTCGTCACCCTCATCGCTGGTCTCCTCCTCCTCCTCCTCCTCCTCCTCCTCCTCCTCCTCCTGGCTCGCCTCAGACAGAACCTCCGTTGGAGGAGACACCAGCTCCTAGCACACGTGACACCAGAACTTCGTGAGGGTGAAGATTCTCCAGAGTTGATCACCACTGATCAGGTGAGGAGGATCTGGGTTGGTGCAGCTCACACGTTACCTGACCGTGTGCTGGCTGTGGTTCTGCTGGCTGTGGTTCTGCTGGCTGTGGTTCTGCTGGAGGCTCTCTGGGTTCTGCTGGACTGCAGAGCATCGACGACAGCTTCAGCTCAATCTGCAAAACACAGCACAGGTGTGTGTGTGTGTGTGTGTGCGTGCGTGTGTGTGTGTGTGTGCTCCAGAGTCCTCTTACCTCCTCCACACTGGGATGTGGTGCTGCTCTTACTGGACCAGGTTCTGTCTTTAGTGCTGGTTCAGGCTCTGAGTCAGTTTCAGATTCTGGTCCGAGGTCAGAGGTCAGGCGTCGACAGCAGACCAACGTGAAGGGCGGAGGTGCTTCTTTCAGGAAGGAAACCACCTCACGACGGGACTTTCCGTACACCTGGACGCCGTTGACCTGCAGGACACATCATCTGAATCAACACCACGTCTACCCAGAACTGTCCGGCAACAGGGACCCAAACCCAGAAGGTCCCGGAGCAGAGCCTTGGGGGACAAAGCTTGACCCAAACCCAGAAGGTCCTGGACCAGAGCCTTGGGGGACCTACAAGACCCAAAACCCAGAAGATCCTGGAGCAGAGCTTTGGGGGACAAAGCTTGACCCAAACCCAGAAGGTCCTGGCCCAGCTCTCGTGCTGCCATGGTGCTCACCTCCAGAAGCTCATCTTCTGGTCTCAGGACCCCATGTTTGTCCACAGGGCCTCCAGGGGCCACAGAGGAGACGTAGTGGTGCCCGTCGAAGGAGTCCAGCTCCACTCCCAGACGCAGAGTGTGGATGGGCAGCAGCTGTATGCAGAACATCTGTGAGTCCAGAACCAGACAGAACCAGATGTCGGAGCTCATCGACAGACCTTTGAGTACTTCTGCAGCTCTGCGTCGTCTTCAATGACGGGATCCAAACTCACCACCTGAAACACACGAGCACACGTGCACTCACCAACACGGTGGGAACGAAGCAGCGCAGCACTCGGAACAGAACGCCCACCAGAACTCGGTAGTTGGGCCCCAGCGCCGCCTCCCATTTCGCCCTCAGCTCTTCACCGGTGGCTTCGCACGCCGACGAACCTGAGCAACAGAAGATTCAAAATGGCTGACGCGTTACACCACGGCGGGGGCCATCGGCTCGTTTCAGGGCCTAGGTCTGGTCCAGCACCAGCACCATAGCTCTGGTTCTGATACCGTGGTGCTGGAGCTGCACAGAACCTTGGCTGGACCTCTGCTGACAGCGACAGGCAGGATGAGTGTGTGCGGCGCCGCAGAGCGACGGCAGCCGCCGGGTCGGGACGCAGGAGCGTCACAGCAGATGACAGAGACTCGGAACCGGCGGGTCCGGCGGCGCTGCCACAGCAGCCGCTGATTAAATTAGCATTGCTAACTTCTGCCGTCGCACAGCAATTAATCTGCAGCGTTTGGATGAATAAACACAGCAATACGTCCCAGAGCCTCTGGCAGCCCAGGAAGCCGCCACGCCGCCACTTAGCAACGCTGACGGAGAAGAAGGGAACAGAGGGGCAGCAGCTTGTTACCCCACGTCTGGTGAGGCGGGGTTATTATGGGGTGGCTGACACTCAGAACATGGAAACACAGTAGAAGTTTCCTTCATATGGAGGAATGGACCTCGTCTATAGGGGCAGGGGGAGGGGCCGGGGCAGAGGGAGGGGCATGGGTAGGGGGAGGGGCAGAGGGAGGGGCAAAGGGAGGGGCATGGGTAGGGGGAGGGGCAGAGGGAGGGCTAGGGACAAGTGGGTGGGGCTTCTGCTGATGACAGATAGGAAAAAAGTAAAGAACGGACATCACACATGCAAATAATCTGTAAAGGTCTTAACAAAGATAGAACAAAGCAGCTCTGTGTGTGTGTGTGTGTGTGTGTGTGTGTGTGTACCTTTTGTTAGTTGTGTTTTATCAGAAGAAGCTTTTTCCAGTGACGTGAGGCCGAATCCAGATGAGCAAGCCTTGACCTCCAGTGACCTCTTCAGTGAGACACGAGATGACTCTCTCTCCACTGGCGTGCACACACACACACACGCGCACACACACACGCACACACACACACACACACGCGCACACACACACACACACACACGGTTCTGTGATGAGAACAACTGTCCCGTCCTGTGACTGAGCTTTAACCTGCTGGCGGATCACAACTTCTGATGACTGAACTAAAGGTTCTGGTGCTGTTGCAGGTCCGAGCAGATAAAAGTCCCAGAAATGAGCAGAACCGAAGCAGCTGAACTTCCTCACAAATGAAGTATGAGACATCTGGTGGAGATAAGAGGCTGTGCTCCATTTTGAAAACCGCTCGCAGGACCAAAACTGACCCCGACCGTTGGTGAATTAATCTTTGTGGACACTGTTGTGGAAGGTTGGTGGGAAAATTACATAAATTTGTCATCTTAATCTGAGCGAGTGGACAGAAGCTGCAAACAGGAACCAGAGCGGAGCTGCAGCAGACGATGGGTCAGAACCAGCGCCGCTTCTTACAGGTTTCAAAATGTATTATCCCTCAATGAGTCAAATAATGCAGATTTGAAGGCAGAAAATCTCCTTCCACCTTTATCCAGCGACCTCTCTGGCGCCCGAGTCTTCTTCCGGACCAACGTCAGGACGACTGTCTGACCCGTTCGCTTCATCACCTGCAGAACCTCCTGATTGGTCAGACCATGGAGACTGACGCCGTCCAGCTGGGAGACAGACAGGGGGGCGTTCAAAGACAGACAGCTCAGCGGGGAACCCACGCAGGGAGAGACAAAGGTCAGGGGGGCGGAGTCTTACGGCTATCAGCCGGTCATGGACGCGGACGTTCCCACTCTGGTCGGCAGCGCTGCCGGAAACCACGTGTTTGACAAACACACCGACGGCATCTGGGGGGGGGAGGGGGGGGGGGAGAAGGTGATGGAAGGAGGGAGGGAGGGGGAGGGGAGAGAGAGGGGGGAGGGAAGAGAGAGAGGGGGAGGGAGGGAGAGGGGGAGAGAGAGAGAGGGGGAGGGAGGAAGGGGAAAGAGGGGAGGGAGGAAGAGAAGGTGAGGGAAGGAGGAAGGGAGGGGAAAGAGGGGAGGGAGCGAGAGAGAGGGAGGGGAGAGAGAGGGGGGAGAGAGGGGGGAGGGAAGAGGGAGAGGGGGAGGGAGGGAGAGGGGGAGAGAGAGGGGGAGGAAGGAAGGGGAAAGAGGGGAGGGAGCGAGAGAGAGGGAAGGGAGAGAGAGGGGGGAGAGAGGGGGAGAAAGAGGGGAGAGGGGGAGAGAGAGAGGGGGAGAGAAGGTGATGGAAGGAGGGAGGGAGGGGGAGGGGAGAGAGAGGGAGGGAGGAAGGGAGGGGAGAGGGGGAGAGAGAGGGAGAGGGAGGGAGGGGAATGAGGGAGGGGGGAGAGAGTATTCAGAGATTTAAGTGTTGGAGTGGGCCGACTGGCCAGGATGAAGTGAACGCCTCTGATGTCACTTCCTGTCCCACCTTGGCTGGTCAACGGGTTGTGGCCGATGATGGAGATTCCGAGACTCTGACCGTGTTTCTTCATCAGAGAAACCTCGTGGATCTCAAATCCCTCCAGGTTAGGCTGCACACACACACACACACACACACACACACACACACACACACACACACACACACACACACACACACACGCACAGGTGAGGACGTTCAGCTCTAATTGGATGTTTCATGAAGCAAATCAAGGTTGAGCCACTGACTGTAGCAGCGACCCTGCTGGGCCGACGCTGGAGGGGCTGGGGGGGCTGGGGGGGCTGGGGGGGCAGCCTGGGTGGTAAAGATGACACGGGGGCAGAGTTCGGAGGTGGTGGAGGAGGGGGGGCTGACAAACTTGAACCTCGTGGGTCTCTGGCGATTAGCATGGTCACATGACTCCCACACTGCTGGAGCACCTTGACCACCTGGTCACTGGTGAGGCCACTGGTGGGCGTCG
>JAPVLW010000055.1:15000-17500 GCA_027382335.1 Takifugu ocellatus | reverse complement strand
AGAGAGACGCAGGAGGCATCAGACTGAGCTACAGACCAGGAGAGAGACGCAGGAGGCATCAGACTGAGCTACAGACCAGGAGAGAGACGCAGGAGTCAGGAGGCATCAGACTGAGCTACAGACCAGGAGAGAGACGCAGGAGGCATCAGACTGAGCTACAGACCAGGAGAGAGACGCAGGAGACAGGAGGCGTCAGACTGAGCTACAGACGAGGAGAGAGACGCAGGAGGCATCAGACTGAGCTACAGACCAGGAGAGAGACGCAGGAGGCGTCAGACTGAGCTACAGACCAGGAGAGAGACGCAGGAGGCATCAGACTGAGCTACAGACCAGGAGAGAGACGCAGGAGGCATCAGACTGAGCTACAGACCAGGAGAGAGACGCAGGAGTCAGGAGGCGTCAGACTGAGCTACAGACGAGGAGAGAGACGCAGGAGACAGGAGGCGTCAGACTGAGCTACAGACCAGGAGAGAGAAGCAGGAGGCATCAGACTGAGCTACAGACCAGGATGGAGACGTCAGTACCGACAGAACATCCACAGAAACTTTGACAGTTTGTTCTGATCATCAGTGAAACGGTCTGGTTCTGCAGAATGTTCTGGTGGAAGATGTTCCTCTGTGGAGGAACTGGGCAGATCTTCGGCGCCACTACAGACGGTTCCTGAGTGGCTTGTGAAGGCCACATTAAGCTCCTCCCACTCCTAAGCCAGCTGGATTCTGGACTCCGTCTCCATCTCCACACTGATCACTGGGAGATGAACAGCTGATGATATGGGGGGGTCAGGACAGAAGAACTAGGCTCCATCCAGGCACAGACCAGGCACAGACCAGGCACAGACCAGGCACAGACCAGGCACAGACCAGGAGAACGTTTCTGCTGCTCTGAACTTTGATCTTCAGCTGAACAAAACTCTCCTGAAGGATGTGATGAAGACCTGTAGCGTCTGGGCCAGGCTGAGGAGCTCCAGCAGCTCCATCAATAGGGCCTCAACAAGGCCGTTACTCAAAGGGAGACACAGAGAGAAGCAGGAGGGGGCGGAGCTTCCGCAGAGGCTATAACGGACTCTGCTCTGACCTTCGCAGCACTTAGAATATGAAGGCCTTCAGTTATTGCCATTATCTTAATTTGGCCTGTTTATAGTCAAGCTCGATGTGGCTCCAAGCTGAATACAGATGAAAGCGTAGAGAGGTCACGGTGTTGGACCGATACGGATCCCCGCGGGCTGCCAACGCGTGTCAGATCTGATGATTGATACAGAACCTAGAGGAGCAGGAGGAAGCAACAGCTGCTCGGGTCACAACAGGAACACACGGAGCAGCAGGACTCAATGATTCCATCAGGTTGATGTTTGAAGCCCTCAACAAGAAACTGCTCAGCGCTAGCATCAGTGCTAGCATGATGCTATGCTAGCATCATGCTAGCATGTGCTGTGGAATCTCTCGATTGACCCCTGAACCTTCCTAAAGTGTAATCAGCCATTGAAAGGTGATGAACGTACGCAGGGAAGCATCACCTGGTTCCGCAGCTGCCTGATGGACTGCTGAAGGGTCAGGATGTGGGTGAACAGGGGGCTCTGCAGGGTCTGCCTCAGGGACCCCACCGTGTCACTGTGGGTCCACTCCTCCCTCTGGGCCAGGGTGGCCTGCAGCCGCTCCAGAGCTCCCAGTACCTGCTGACGCTCCGCTGAGAAGACAGAGGAAGCAAGAGGACGTGATGGCGGCGCTGGAATACACCTGTACACGCTGATGACGCCTGTGGCTGCAGCAGGGGGTTTACCTGTGGACACGTTTTCAAACATGGTCGCCGGTGGCTGCACATCCACCTGCACACACAAGAAGAAAGGACTTTACCCACCCACCACAAAACCAGTCAATTTACCCTCTATCCCAGTATAACCAGCCTGTTTACCCTCTCTATCCCAGTATAACCAGTCTGTTTACCCTCTCTATCCCAGTATAACCAGTCTGTTTACCCTCTATCCCAGTATAACCAGCCTGTTTACCCTCTATCCCAGTATAACCAGCCTGTTTACCCTCTCTATCCCAGTATAACCAGTCTGTTTACCCTCTCTATCCCAGTATAACCAGTCTGTTTACCCTCCCTGTCCCAGTAAAACAAGCCTGTTACCCTCTCTGTCCCAGTATAACCAGCTTGTTTACCCTCTCTATCCCAGTATAACCAGCCTGTTTACCCTCTCTATCCCAGTATAACCAGCCTGTTTACCCTCTCTATCCCAGTATAACCAGCCTGTTACCCTCTCTATCCCAGTATAACCAGCCTGTTTACCCTCTCTATCCCAGTATAACCAGCCTGTTTACCCTCTCTATCCCAGTATAACCAGCCTGTTACCCTCTCTATCCCAGTATAACCAGCCTGTTACCCTCTCTATCCCAGTATAACCAGCCTGTTTACCCTCTCTATCCCAGTATAACCAGCCTGTTTACCCTCTCTATCCCAGTATAACCAGTCTGTTTACCCTCCCTGTCCCAGTATAACCAGC
>JAPVLW010000055.1:2500-10000 GCA_027382335.1 Takifugu ocellatus | reverse complement strand
AATAAAGATGTAAAGAAAGTGGCAGGTCGTTCTTGACAGCCAAACCTCGACACACAATCCTTAAAGCTCCGCCTCCTCACCTGGCTTAAGTCCCAAAAACATTTGTGGGCGGGGCTGCAGAGGTCAAAGTTCAGACTGATGTGTTTACAACAACGGGAGGTTTTATTTCCTCTATTGTGTCTTAATTCTGCACATTTGTGCTAAAATGATACAATATAAACAAATCATATTCAAAGATCATCTTTCTAAAACTTTGAGGGGGGGAGGGAGGGAGAGGAGGGGGGGAGGGAGGAGGAGATGGGGGAGGAGGAGATGGGGGAGGAGGAGGAGGGGGGAGGATCTTCAGCAGCAAACTGTCCTGAACTACTGAGACTTGTCAACATCCTTTAGCACAATTGTGCAATTTTAGCAGAATTGAGCTCCTGCAGAGAACACGCACACACACACGTGCACGCCATCACACATGGCGTGCACGTGTGTGTGGACAGGAAATGCCTGAATCCTCCAACTGTTTTCTCATCACAGCTGCAGGATGATTGGGGGCGTGTCTGGCACTTTGTTAAGGTGCTGTTGCCGTAGTTACCACAGATCAATATGGATGGATGAGAGCAGCCTGATGCATTTAGGACTTTCAGGCAGCAGAAGCGTGGACCAGGACGTCCTGCTGGGGGACGAGAGACACGAGAACCTCTCTGTAGGACACGCTCCTGCCCAGGAGACCCCAGGACATCTGCTGGTCCTGGACCTGGACCTGGTCCTGGACCTGCTGCTGCGTCTGGAGACGTCCTGTCAGGGCTGGAGCAGCAACGGTGGACATCTGGACATGGCCGATGTCCTCCAAACGTCCCTTTGAATCCTGATTCTGAAAAGTCTGACTTGGGTTCACAGAGCTGATGTTCACCACCAGGATAACACCAAGGAGCTGCAGTAGCCTCAGAACCCAAGCAGGACCCGGTCTGAGGAGCTCAGAGACACCCAGCAAAGATCAAAGGACCCAGTGGAACGGATCAAAGCTGAAAGCAGATCACCAAAGTGTTTGTGCGGGTTTGTAAGACTAATGCTAATCCACATTTACCTCAACGCCTGAAGCTTCCAGGTGGGACTGAACATTTTGCTGGTTTTCTAGTGAAGCTCTTGAGATGTTTGAGGTCTCACTCAAACGACCACGTAGGTACAGAGGTCTCACTCTGCCTGGAGTTCAGGAGACCACGTAGGTACAGAGGTCTCACTCTGCCTGGAGTTCAGGAGACCACGTAGGTACAGAAGTCTCACTCTGCCTGGAGTTCAGGAGACCACGTAGGTACAGAGGTCTCACTCTGCCTGGAGTTCAGGAGACCACGTAGGTACAGAGGTCTCACTCTGCCTGGAGTTCAGGAGACCACGTAGAGGTCTCACTCTGAGTGTGTGTGTGTGTGTGTGTGTGTGTGTGTGTGTGTGTTATGGTCCTCTTTGTTTAAGTTTATCTTCTGAAATAACATTTTAAAATCCGCTACAGTGAAAAACTAAAGTGTTCGGTTTCACAGCCAAATAATCTTTACGTCTTTTTAATACGAATTCCTTCAGATTTCGGACATCAGACACACAGAGGCAACGTTAGCATTAGCATCTTTATTTCTGTTGTTGCATAGGAGATGCACATCTTTCTTCCAGTAACGTGATTCTGTGAACATGGAGTCTCCAAAACAAAGAAACCTGGTGCCCTCAGCGCGCCCGGCGGACGCCGGACACAGCCGGCGGGCGGACGAACGGACGGACGGACGCTAGCTAACATCAAACACAAGTGTGACGGCTCGTGGAGCAGCGCAACGGCAGAAAGGCTCCACGCCGGTTCATCAAAGAGGCACAAGGTTCAAGTCAGTGGTGGTGGAGGGTGATGGAGGACAGGTTATCTGTGCGGATGGAGGAGAGGATGATGGGATACGCGTGGCGGTGGCGTGAACGTGTGACTCAGACTGCAGCAGGGACGCGGCTGCGCAGCGATGCTCGGGATAAAGCTAAAGCTCGCCATGAGATTGTCTTGTCTTAGCCGCCGTCGGCGTCGCCTCCAAAATGTTTGTGACGCCGATGAGTCGATACGTTGGGCCGAGGCCAAGTTAGCATCAAACGCTAAACAGTCAGTAAGAAGAAAAATGGCCCTAATCTCCTCCCGTAGTCGCTCCTCTCATCATTCAGTCCAAAGTTTATCAGGTCTGGGCTGCGGGAACCTTCCAGGATCGATACCGAGGCGATAAATCGATACGCCGCCGCCCCTCCAGGGTCCGAAAGCGAAGACGTCCTTCTGAGACGTGATGTCGACACTTCGCTGAATCGGTGACGTCGTCCGTTAACAAAACCGTCAACTCATCAACAAAGTTCTGAGGAGCCACTGGAGGAGACTCCAACCATCGACCACAGCTGGCCTGGGACCGGGGGGGTGGGGGGTGTGGGGGGGGGTTCAGGTGATACCTCCATCTCATCCTGGGGGGGGGGCTGTAGTGGAGGAGCCGCAGAGGAGGCTCGATCCCCGATTCTGCCGAGCTCAGCAGAAAAAGGTCGAAGTCATCGATTCAGTCTCCTGCAGGAAACCGCCTGGCCTGGGGGGGGCGGGGGGGCGGGGGTGGGGGGTGAGGGGCGGTGGGGGGGGCAGACGGCAGTTAGCTGGATTGTCGGATCAGAAGCCGGCGAGGCTGCGGCAGCGACGGCCCTGCAGTCATCATGGTGGCACAACCTTCACATGGGTGATGAGGGAGGAGATGGAGATGGAGATGGAGAGAACGATCTGCTCTTGTCTTTCTGTTGTCATAGTAACGGGTTATAGGTGGTTATGGAGAGCATGCACTTACATCTCATAACTATTGTACATTAGTCAGAACCACAGACAGCAAAGGCACGGCAGCTGATCTGGGAGTAACGGATGCTGGTTTGAATCCATCTCTGGACGAGCGACGGCTGGAGGGTCTAAAGGAGGCGTCGGACTGGGCTGGTTCTTCTACTGGGTGCATAGTTCTCATGCAGGTCAGGCTGCCGTCAGGAACCTTCCCCCCGTCACAGGCTCAAATTAGCACTTAGCACCATGAGATGGTTCTGCAGCAGGAGAGGTGAACGTCTGGTTGGTGTAAATCAAAGGTAACGAGCAGAGAGGAGCTTCAGCTGAAGCTCCTGGAGGTCTTCTGCTGCTCTGGTCCAGAACAGTCGGGGAGGCGGAGCAAGGACAGGGGGCGGAGCCTCAGCCCGATCGTGTCGTTCTGCTTCCTTTCAGATGATTTTCTTCCTCGCGTGTTTCGTCTCATCGTTGTTGCGACGTGCTGTGTTCACAGCTAGCCTGAGGACGATGCTAACTGGCGCTAACGGGCGCTACAGTGGGAGGAGCTACGGGGCGCAGCTTCCTCCGCCGATCCCAGCGGAGGCGCCCGTGGTCCTGAGGCGGCGGCGGCGATGGAGGCATGGATGGACGGTCAGAGGAGTGAGGAAAGAAACAGATGGAAAAGAAAAAGAATCGTGTTGCACAAGGAAGCTGTTTATTTCCTGCGTGGAATGGTGAACACAAAAGAAGATGCTTGTCTAGCCGGCATCGCTCGGCCGCCGCGCCATCGCTTGATCTTCAAAAGGAAGCGGAAGCTTTGCTCGTTTAGCCACTTCGTCAACATCGATGCAACAAATAACCTTCAAAACATACAGCGTAACATCCATTTACAATGGTGGCGTCGCCACGGCAACCTGCACTTTAGAAGTGCAGGAAGAAGCTTCATCATCAAGAGGAAAAGTCCTTAAATACATAAAAGAGCAAACGAGAGAGAAATGAAGAAGAGAAGGAAACAGGAGAGTTTTCAACTTAAATCCAGTTTCCGAAAATCAAACAAGTTCTACCGACGTGGCCTCGATACAAACAGCCAGAAAAGTTCACAACACTAGTTTTTCCTCATTATTCAAGGTTACAAAAGTCCTGCGTTATAAAATAGGGCAGCTTTAAAATGAGTGAATGGGTCAGAGTTTAGGTCATCAAACACGCCCGCGCCGCGCCGCCCTCCGCCTGCGTCTCGCCGCTAACGTACCACAACTAATGACACACGACAACACAACAACACAACAACACGCTGCCCAAACTATTGCTTTTATCGTCGCCTTCGGCTTCCTCTTTAAAAAGGGTGCAATTTTGTCATCGTCTCGCAGCCCAAAGCTGCTGATTCGCCACGATTCTGCGACACTTCAAAAATGTCCGTGCAAGTTTTTATTCCCTCTCCGGTCCCGGAAGTTTCCACCTCTTACTGGATATTTAGTGCAGGTAATTCCGGAAGTAATGCCCAGCGTCTGGCTAAAGGGGGAGGACAGAGACCCAACACGCTAACATGCTAACGTCTGAATGCACAAACAACAGTCGGCGTCCCCCGTGCACGCCGCCGTCGACGGTGCACGTGCACGGGGGACGCCGGAGGCTCAAAACGACCCCGGAGCTGAACGGAGGGAAAAGAGGAAAAGTCCAGCAGCGACGGAGGCTCAGCTCGGCTGCAGTGTCGCTGCGGGTGGCTTCGCCGTTTAGGGACCGACCACAGAGAAGGACGCCGGTCACGTGCACGCCAACTTTGGTTGAAAACAAAGGAAAATAAATAACGACAAAACGTCCGCGAGTGCAAGCAGGTTTGCATATTTTCTGTTTCAGGTAACAAAACGGAACCGACACCAACACGAGGAAGACTCGGACTTTCACATTTTTGCTGTTCCACGTTGTGGGTGACGGATGTAAAACGTTCCCGTCGGAAACGGCGGGAAAGAGGAGGCGCGCTGCTTCGATCTCCTGGCCAGTGAGCGTTGCTAGCTAGCTGTGGCTGCTAAAGCCAAACTGAAATTTAGTGAAATGAGTACAGATCAGAGAGACAGAACCACGACTGTCGCTGCTCCTCACCGACACCAGCGGCAGTTCGCTTTTAAAAACATTTCTAAAAATCCTTATAAATTATTGCAAACACTGGAAATACGACCGCAGTTTTGTCAACGGATCCACGTGGCTCACCGCTAGCTACCGCTAATTAAGTCGAGCTAGTTAGCAAAGCTTAATCAAACTGAGGTAGTAGATTAACTGCATTCGTCCAAACGAGCTCCACCGACTGCAAAACAAACGGTTCCAAACTCAACAGCGACAAACGCAGCTTTTGTTTAAATGCTAACGCTGCTATACAGGAACTAGCTTCGCTAACTAAAGCAAAGTTAGTTATCAAAGTTAAATAGACAATTTGTGACTAAATTAGTAGCAACTACCAAGCACTTTAACCAGACTGATCCCTGGCGTCTCTAAAGCTAAGCTAATGCTAGTTCCGATGGGGGACGAGTCCAGAACCTGCAGCCTGGTTGGGTTCAGGCTGGAGCTGAAGCGTCTCCATAAACATCTGTTAGTGCTCATTTCACCAAATTTCACAGTGTTGCTGTCGGCTAATCTGTGGTTTACCTGATGCTAGCTGGTGCTGACCTCACCTGTGAGGTCTTCTCAGAAACGGAACCAAAGGCAGCAGCTACTCTACGGAGCCCAGCGGCCACGTTCAGCCGGCTCAAACCGCCCATCCCATGATGTGTGGCGCTCCGGACTCGAGGCTAAAGGCACATCAACGAGGACCAACGAGTTTCATGCAGTTTTGGAACGGAAGCAGATTTTCTGTCGTTGGAGGAAAGAGTGAAACAGACGTGAGGAGAGCAGGTGGAGGTGGGGCGGCGGCTGGTTACACGGTCCAACTACAGCTAGCAAATTAGTCACTAACACTACAACATGCACTTTTTTTCACTTTTCATGTATGTTTGATGCTGCGTGGTCGACTGTGTACATATATTTATTTATTTATTTATTTGTTTATTTATATAGTGTCGCAAAGTAAAAAACAAAGGTGTCCTCAGCTGCTCCGCCTACTTATAAAACCACACCCCCTGACTGACCCTGGCCAACTGAGGGAGTAAGTGCGTGTGATTGGACGGGACCTCTTAGAGATCCGCCCAATCGCGGGGCAGCCCGTGGGCGGGGCCCGTGGGCGGGTGGGCGGGGCCCGTGGGCGGGTGGGCGGCGCCCTTTAAGGATTATCGCGCTAACGCAGAAGAAGATTGGAGCTCTGCAACAAGACTTCCTGGTTTCTTTAAAGGGTCGTGACCTGACTGAGGTCGTCACCGCGTCTCCATGGAGACGGAGGCTCCGCTGTCCTCAGTCTCTCAGAGTCCGCAGGTGTGAACGCCCCCCCCCCCCCCAACCCCCCCTGGTTCACAACAGCCACCTAAATTGCACGTTCCTCATCATCGATATTCCTCATGTGGCTCCTGCTGGAGCTCCACCCACATGGGGGGGGGGGGAGACCAGTACCGGGCTGGGACAGATCAATAGATCATGACCCCCCCCAACACTTGACCCCACCCCCCCGTGGTTGCACCCTGCAGCTGAGGGTCGCCCCCACCTGCCACCCCTCCCTCCATCATTGGTCCATGTCTGTGAAAAAAGCCTCCTGGGAGGAAGGGGCGGAGCCAAGCAGGGGGTGGAGTCTGCCAGTCGTTCTGCCCTGGGGGGGGCAGAAAGGATCTCAGAAGAGTTTCATTTTCTTGCAGCCTGATCTCCTTGAGGGGGGGTGGGTCCGTTGGGGGGTCAGAGCCTCTGCAGCCATGCTACCACGGAGGGAGCGCTGTGTGGTGATGGGGGCGGAGCCTGCTGTCATGGAGGGAGGAGCCGGGGTGTTGCAGGTGGAGGAGGAGTCAGCAGCCATTAGACGTACAGGTGTGTGCAGGGGGCGTGGCCTCTGGCGTCCTTATCCCAGGTACCACTGTGGACAGAGATCACAGCATCTCATCTGTTCTTTGATGTGCTTTGATGTGTGCACCAATCCTTTGATTTAAAAAGTTCTGAAAATGTCTCGGATGTTTGTGAGTGTGTGTGTGTGTGCGTGAGTGTGTGTGAGTGTGTGTGTGTGTGTGTGATCAGGCAGTACTGATCTTCTAGAATCTCTTCTTCATCGTGGCCTTGGTCCAGTTAAAGATCCCCCCCCCCCCGACACACACATATCATGTCTGGTTGCTATGGACAACAAGACAACAGGGGACGTGACTACCATCGCCAAGGCAACCACATGACCCACCCCATCCCAACCTGGCTGCAGCCCCTCCCCTTTCTCATTTACTTTCTGACCATCTACTATCTCTTTCACACACACACACACACACATGCGCACACACGCACACACACACACACACTCACACACACTTGCACACACACACACTCACACACACACACACACACACACACACACACACACCAGCGATGGAGGACTGGAAGGTTCGTTTTTAATCAATACAACTTGCTGATGCTGGGACTTCTCTCTCTCTCTCTCTCCAGTCTCTCCCTGTGTCTCTCGCCCTTTCTCTCCCGCTGTCCTGAGAAGAACCTGAGGTCCAGTAAAGGTGACCATCAGGTCCAGATCTGCATATTCAGAAGGTTCTCAACTCCAGAACAATGTGAGAAACAGAACTTTAGCAGCTTTACGGACTCCTGAGGACCTTCCA
>JAPVLW010000054.1:685000-691457 GCA_027382335.1 Takifugu ocellatus | reverse complement strand
GAACAAAAAGTTTGAATGTAGAATAAATGCAGAGCCGCCTGAAGAGCCGGAGTTTTCCAGGTTTTCTTCTCCCCATCTGTCATTCCCATTGACTCCCAACACAGCAGATTTAAAGTTCTTTGATCACATTCAGCCGTCTAAGCGAGAAAAACAAACCATCGGAGCACCATCGGAACGCCATAGCAGCGCCATCAGAGCACCATGGGAGCGCCATCAGAGCGCCATCAGAGCGCCATGGGAGCGCCATCGGGAACGCCATAGCAGCGCCATCAGAGCGCCATGGGAGCACCATCGGAGCGCCATCAGAGCGCCATGGGAGCGCCATCGGAACGCCATAGCAGCGCCATCAGAGCGCCATGGGAGCACCATCGGAGCGCCATCAGAGCACCATGGGAGCACCATCGGAGCGCCATCGGAACGCCATAGCAGCGCCATCAGAGCGCCATAGCAGCGCCATCAGAGCGCCATAGCAGCACCATCAGAACGCCATAGCAGCGCCATCAGAGCGCCATGGGAGCACCATCGGAGCGCCATCAGAGCGCCATGGGAGCACCATCGGAGCGCCATCAGAGCGCCATGGGAGCGCCATCAGAGCGCCATGGGAGCGCCATCGGAACGCCATAGCAGCGCATCAGAGCGCCATCAGAGCCGTGATCCAGGGTGTCCCATTTAATGGGCGGGCTTTAAATAGCTGCAAGCACCACGCTGCGCCAAGTGTCGATAACGGCGGTGACAGTATCCGATATTCTGACCCGAGGCGAGCGCTCCCGCTTCAATTATGTGTTTCTCCGCCTGATATTGAATCTATTAGTCTGAACTATTCCTGGGCTATTACTATTACTGGGCTGTTACTGGACTGTTACTGGGCTGTTACCAGGGCTGTTACTGGGCTGTAACTGGGCTGTAACTGGCTGTTACTGGGCTGTAACTGGGCTGTAACTGGGCTGTTACTGGCTGTTACTGGGCTGTTACTGGGCTGTAACTGGGCTGTAACTGGGCTGTACTGGGCTGTTACTGGGCTGTTACTGGGCTGTTACTGGGCTGTAACTGGGCTGTAACTGGGCTGTTACTGGGCTGTAACTGGGCTGTTACTGGGCTGTTACTGGCTGTAACTGGGCTGTTACTGGGCTGTAACTGGGCTGTAACTGGGCTGTTACTGGGCTGTTACTGGGCTGTTACTGGGCTGTAACTAGGCTGTTACTGGGCTGTAACTAGGCTGTTACTGGGCTGTAACTGGGCTGTTACTGGGCTGTTACTGGGCTGTAACTGGGCTGTTACTGGGCTGTTACTGGGCTGTAACTGGGCTGTTACTGGACTGTAACTGGACTGTAACTGGCTGTAACTGGGCTGTAACTGGACTGTAACTGGACTGTAACTGGGCTGTAACTGGGCTGTAACTGGGCTGTAACTGGACTGTAACTGGACTGTTACTGGGCTGTTACTGGGCTGTTACGGGCTGTTACTGGGCTGTTACTGGACTGTTACTGGGCTGTTACTGGGTTGTAACTGGCTGTAACTGGGCTGTTACTAGGCTGTAACTGGGCTGTTACTGGGCTGTAACTTGGCTGTTACCGGCTGTTACCGGGGCTGTTACCGGGGCTGTTACTGGTTGTCATGGTGATGCACACAGCTTTACTTTGAACCGAACCTCTCGTCATTAGGTCCGTTGGGGGGATGCGGTTCTTTCTTCGTGCTCGCTCTGTTTGTCTAAACATCCTAAAATGCTGCTCAGGGTTTTTTGATGTGTTCTTGGGCAGAAACTGTCCTCACGCCAGGGAGCCCAGAAACCTCCTTTATCTCCATTTCTAGGTTCATCCCACAGCCGGCTCGCCAGCCCAGCACTAACATGTGACCTGCCTGAAGGCCACATGTCGACAGAAGAACATCTTGATGTAAATGTGCACCCTGAGAACATCCCCGGTCATCCGTCCAGGCTGGTCTGGGTCCCGTGACGAGCCGGAGCGCTGCTCTCCTGGTCACGCAGCACAAACACGGGCTCCCTGGTGACGGCGGCGCCGTGTTTGTCCACCGACAGCTGCACAAACAGACAGCATCTATCTGAGAGCACAGACAGCGCTCCCGGGAAGAAATCTGGGAGAAAAGGCATCCGCACCGGCCCCCACCGGGTGGAGAAGGTGTGTGAGCAGCAGGAAGCGGAGGCGGAGGGTTCCGCAGAGCTCTGCAGCTTTATCAGGACACCAGATGTTTGTCCACATCAGGACCTGAGGCCTGTTCTCCAAACAAGAGTCACGCATCGTTGTTGCTGAGGTGCTCTTCTCTTAACCTGGATACGTTGCCATGGTAACGAACAGTTCCGCTCACCAAGACACCGACGTGTGTTTACATTTCTAATTCATTGAAATGTTTCTTGGGCACAACAGCACCAAAGCGCGCACACACACACGTCTTTAAAAGAGTTTCGTGTTCGTGCGCGTTGTGGAATTATCGTCCCTGATTGTGTGCGCGCGCACGTCTCAGGGGGCAGTTTCACAGTTGCCCCTGCAGCTCCAGGGAGAGAGGGCAGGAAGGCTCAGTGTGACGTCAGAGCGGCTGCTTTCCTGCTGATGCGGTTAGCGCCTCTGTTTCAGCAGAGCAGCATTTTCCTCACACATTAGCAGCAGAGCTGCTTGTTTACTGTTATAGATGTGTGAATCTGCCTCGGCGGAGCGGCGGCGCGGCGCGGAGCGGAGCGGCGTGGAGCGGAGCGGCGGCGCGCCACACTCGTCTTGCCTAATGAGGTGTCTAATGCATCTGAGAGCGGCGAGCAGCAGCGTTTGGCGGCTCCGCGTCCTCCGCTCTGCTCCGTCTCAGGAAGCCTCGCAGCAGGTTGCAGAGAATCTTTAACAGTTGTTTGATCACCTGAGACGGAGCCAAACATCCAGTAATGATGCGTCGGATCGGTTTCCTAAAATGCTTAAATAGCTTCAACTACAACCGAACTGCTAAACTGAAGCTGAACTGAGCAGGAGGCAACAGAGCGTTCCCCTGATGGAACCTGTGCTGAGCTCTTCTGACGCAGCGGCACTCTTAGTGGAACCACCAGTTGGAGTCAGAACCTTCGGTCCAGGAGAAACGCCTCGTTCCTCCATCTGATTGTGAGCTCCTGCAGATGCTCCTCTGGTGCAGCTCTCACAGCAGTAACGAGGGCGGCGCCGAGGCGGCCGTGCGCTCCGTCCCTGCAGGTGCCGCTCAGCTCCACCTGAGGCTCCAGCACTTCTGTGGATGTGACGTTCAGTCTTCCGTCCAGCCAACGTCCCTCTCGCTTGGCCCTGAACGTTCCGCATGCTTCATGTTTCCATCATTCCAGGAGACCTTCTCTGCGCCATGAATTATTGCTGAGCTGTTATGCTGCTGTGCTACACCTGTGGCTGATGCAGGTGTAACACCTCTACTCGACACACAAACCTCAAAACCTGCTCCTCTCCTGGGTTCCTGGTTCTTTCAAAAGTCCATGAGAAAGGACATCTGCGGGTTGCATCTGAGGCCTCCGTCATTCCGTAACTGGAGATGGACGCGTGCCTCCACAGGTGCCTCCACAGGGTTGTGCTGCTCCTGCGGTGCCCCCTCTGCTGGTGCGTGAACAGCTCCAGTTCAGCCCACAGGTGACATCTGGCTGCCGTCATCATTCTTCTGCCTTTGTTTCATCTGTGGAGGAGAGAGCAGCATCCGCCCGTCTGAGGGCCCCTCCAGTGCTAGCTGTCTGCGTCTGTAGTCGAGGGCCCCTCCAGTGCTAGCTGTCTGCGTCTGTAGTCGAGGGCCCTCCAGTGCTAGCTGTCTGCGTCTGTAGTCGAGGGCCCCTCAGTGCTAGCTGTCTGCGTCTGTAGTCGAGGGCGACGTCACTTCCTTCGGAGGGTTTCATCGGGGCCGATATCACTTTATCGTCTTTGTTCTGTTTATCGCCCGCTGGGCTTCCATAATTAGCACTTCCTGGTTTCATTTTCATGCGCGCGAGTGTTTCCCAGGTTGTGTCGAGGTTGCTGGGAGGGGTGTCGCGCTTCCCTCCACGTCATTGTCCTTCACACGTTTAGGATGAAACGTCCTGGTTGTCACGCTGGGTCTATGGAACCAGCTGAAGCAGCTGGAACCAGCTGGAACCAGCTGGAAGCAGATGGAACCAGCTCCTGCTGGGAGGTTTTACAAGAGCTTGCTCACCCTGCAGGCTCCATTCGTCTACTGTCATCACGTGCTGACGTGACTCACGTCAACACTTATGGCAGAATTAGCTTAAAATGCTGGACCTGTTTCAGTCTGTTCTAATTAGGAGATTTACATATTATCATCATTTTGAGCCACACAGTTCATTTCTCACTGACATCGGCACCATCTGCCCGCTTCACTGTGTGAGTGTGTGTGTGTGTGTGTGTGTGTGAGTGTGAGTGTGTGTGTGTGTGTGTGTGGGGGGGTCTTTCTGCTGAATCAGGTCTGCCCTTCCCATAATGCCCAAGATCTCCTTCATCACCTGTTCTGATGCCCTCATCATCCTCATGCTGATACGGTGTCACTTATGTCAACAGTGGATGTGAGGCCCAGATTGGACGGATGTTTGGGGGGGGGGGCAGAAGGTGTGAGGTTTACACACACACACACACACACACCACACACACACACACACACACACACACACAAACTGGCGGTGTCCTAATTTACATCATTTTTTCCCAGATTAACGTTCAAACGGTCAAAATGCTAATTTAGATGGTGCACAGGTGACCAGTTTATTATTCGTAGACCCCACAAAGACCAGTAAGCTCCGCCACTCCTTTTAAAACTGCGTCCTCTGAATGTAAGTTAGCATAGTCGTGCAGACACTGTACCATCATTGGAAAGCTTGTGAACAGAGAAGTTTATACTTGCAGATTTTACGAAAATACACTGAAAACTGGACGAGCCCCTGGATGAGTCGCCGGTTCAGGTGCTTTCACCCCTATGTACCCCCCCCCCCACCCCCCCCCCCCCCCCCCCCCGTCACCCTCCCCTCCCCTGCTTTCTCTCTTGATGGTCATGCCTCTTTGATCAGGAAATGTGGCAGAAGGTCCTGCAGCTCTTTCTGACTCAGCAAAAAAGGGCGGTGAGGCTGACTGACCCTGACTCAGCAGAAACACAACGAGAATGCCGCCGTCCTGATAAGACGAGCGGCGCGTCTTCTGATCAAAGGGAGGAGACGCGGTCCAACCTGGAAGGCGAGCTTTGGGAATTCAGCCTTTATTATACAATCCAAGCTCCAGTCCGGCTCTTTCTGCTTCTGTCACCGTTTACATGAAATGATTCATTTTACTGTGTAAACAGTCAATGAGACTGTGGTGCGATTCACTCCGTCGTCACGGAAACAGAGCTCACTGTAAAAGCACATTTTCACTCATTATCAATGGAGCATCGAACCGCGTCTGACGTGAAGCTAACGCGAGGCTAACGCGAGGCTGACGCGAGGCTGACGCGAGGCTGACGCGAGGCTGACGCGAGGCTAACGCGAGGCTAACGCGAGGCTAATGTGAGGCTAACGCGCCTATTTTGTTGGGGAGTAAACGCTGGTCATGGCTTTAATGGCTCAGAGGGTTCCTGCAACTTTGTTTCTTTAATGAGCTTCTCTAAACTGCTGCTAAATCTAGATTTAAACAGTTGTTACTGAACCGGGTCAGAACCGTTTGTTATGCTGCCAGTTATTGAGCAAAAATTCCTACCTTTACTTTTTAATAGAGGGCTGAACAGGATTATTAAAATCAGCCCTCCCGTCCTGTCAGGAGCCACATGGCTGGAAATAAATTCCACCAAAATTGGGATCAAAAGGACGGAATAATAGAGATTAAGGTTCTGACGCTACAATAGAAACACGGTAAGGAGAAAATAAAGACTTATATAAAGAAAGAAGTTAAATAAAGAAACGGCCACGAACCTCCGGAATCGCTGAAGTGGAAAGTTTGTGTTCAGACGCTCTGAGGTCACCTGAGGAGGAGCAGGGGGGGAGGAGGAGGAGGAGGAGGAGAGGAGGGAGGGGAGGAGGAGGGAAGAGAGGAGGGAGAGGGGAGGAGGAGCAGGGGGAGGGGAGGAGGAGGAAGAGAGGAGGGAGGGGGAGGGGAGGAGGAGGAAGAGAGGAGGGAGGGGGAGGGGAGGAGGAGGAGCAAGGGGGAGGGGGGGGAGGAGCAGGGGAAGGAGGAGGGGGAGGGGGGGAGGAGCAGGGGGAGGAGGAGGAGGAGAGGAGGAGAGGGGAGGGGAGGAGGAGGAGCAGGGGGGAGGGGAGGAGCAGGGGGAGGAGGAGGAGGAGAGGAGGGAGAGGGGAGGGAAGAGGAGGAGCAGGGGGGAGGGGAGGAGCAGGGGGAGGAGGAGCAGCAGGGGAGGAGGAGGAGGAGAGGAGGGAGAGGGGAGGGGAAGAGGAGGAGCAGGGGGGAGGGGAGGAGCAGGGGGAGGAGGAGCAGCAGGGGGAGGAGGAGGAGGAGAGGAGGGAGAGGGGAGGGGAAGAGGA